>JARPRG010000050.1:119952-146563 GCA_031001745.1 Hartigia nigra
TCATTTTCGTAACCTGCTGTTGCCCCGGATTATCGCTACGTCGAGATTATCATCGAATTTTGGGACACCCTGTATAGATAGGATATCGCATTAAAAGTCAACAAAAGGTTTGCATCTACAAACACTACCAGAACAAAATTCGTCAAAACATTAAGACATAATAGAAATGCAGTAAAATTAAATCACCGTAACGATATTCGGGAATTCAAATCTCCCGCAAAAATTCTCTCCTTTCCCATTCTCACTGCAGACCGAACTTCCTCTTCCGGATACTTTCTCGATCTTTCCACCTCTCTTGCATTACCTCAACACTTTATCACCACTTTCCTAATGTGTATCTACAATGTTCTCGCCTTAGACAATGTTTGTTCTACATTCTTACAACACTTCCTAGCAAGCAAGCAGAAAGATAGAAATGTTGAAAGACAGACAAGCAGTAACGGATAAAGAGAAACAGAGACAAGAATCGAAACATCGTCGAAGAAAAATTATTTGCCAAATCCTTAAAACGCGTCATTTTTTAATTAACATTTTACTTTAATATCCCTATCAATTCCCGCGTGTCCGTACAATGTTTACTTTACCCTCAATTCACTTTCCGGTATCTTGCACATTTTTTTCTCTCTCAAATTCAAGCAGCAGAGCCGGAAAATAATCTCGCGTACATACAAAAAAAAAATAAATAAATAAATAAAATAACAATAGGCTTTAGGATACTACAGAATCACAAAATTTGGACTATACACAATTCTCATAGCTAAGCATATCTTATCCATCGCTCATATATATATAACATCGCATTACGTCATATGTTCATTTTCATATGTATTCTATACGCAAGGACATACCATCTGTATCATTTTCTTTTTTTATAATCATCATCTTATCTAATTCCATCTTCATAATTATATTTATCGACAGGTGCACGTTACAGTGTAATGCAATGTATGTAGATACTTTCTAATGTAATCGTTAACGCCGTTTATAAAAGTTATCAATTGCATATATCAATTTAGATAAAAGGTGTATTCACAGATAGCTTCCAGTGCTTTGCAATTACGGTTTTCCAAAATTTTTGTTTGTTTCTTTTTTTTTTTCACACCCAAATCCCCACTTCACCCACTCCAATCCCATAGCACATAATAAGTGTACACGTATATAGATACCTGTATGTATAACGCATGTATGCTCGTACGTATGTTACAAGGGGAACACGTAAAAAAGAGGTTATTTTTGTTTTCAATTCGTTAAAAAAATATCGCAGATTAATTGCACATGTAATTCGCATACGTATTATGTCAAACTATAAATGCATACTTAAATTCGTAAAAGCTCGCGTGTACACGTGTTTCTGCGTCAGTGTAGAATAACGTTTTATGCGTTTACGATAAGCGTGAGAACTTTTTTGTTTTCTTTATAATTATATATATATATATATATATATATATATATATATGTATATATGTATATATGTATAGGTACAGCAGTCGATTCTTTTCCCAAAAGATCTGATTCGAAATTACTATTTTATGTAAATCTTACGTCATTGCTGAGAGCGTTTATGCATTTTTTTTCTCGAACGTATAGAGGTCACGTGTGAACGGGGCTTTCGATTTCGGCATTTTCAATATCGACTATCGACTGAGGAAGCTTGCGAATAATACAAAATTTTTTAATTAATTTTGCTATTTTAAAAACAAAATTCTCATCCCCCTATACGGCCTGTCCACGCTTACGCACTACATGTGTTTGCTCTTGTGTTAAAAATTTTTTAAATTTCATCCTCCTCTCTCTGATCCCTACACACACGGTATCAAATCTTTTTCCAAAATAAAGAAATTCCTCAACCAAATTTCTCATAATTTGTTTTCTCGATTATATACGCGCGGCACGTACGTTTTGTCTTAAGTTCTGGCAGTATACGCGTCGACATATGTAAAAAAAAAAAGCGGTTGCCGATTTTTTTTAGCCGCTACGGGGATGAACATTTTGTTATATCTTTTTTTTTATCTAATATTTTTCGAAGACATTATTTTTCTTTTCACTCACGCAATTAAATATTCACACTCACTCACCCACTGTCATTCATCGGCCCCCCCCCCCCCCCTTAATAATTAATATCAATAGACACCTTTACGCTATTAAAGATAATTTCGTAGATTACAATCTTCCATTCGTAGATCACTTTCAGATTAAAATCTGTTATCTGTATATTCATACGTGCGCTTATACGTTTACAGAATCTTTCGGCATTTTTCTTTTTTTCTTATCCTCTGCCCTTTTAATTATACTAATCGCTCGTATATAGAAGTTAACGCGTAATAAATTTAAGTGGACCCCAAAACGGTTTTTTCATCTTTTTTTTTTGTCGGTTTTATTTCAATTAAAGTTTTTTTTTTTTGTATTTCTCAATGCACCTGCCCAATACTTCTTATCGCCGAGCCAACTCGCAATGTTACGCGCAATGTGCACATTAATTGTAATTTGTCAATCGTCACCATATAACGGCACTGCCATATTAACGTTATGAGCATGGAAAACAAGTGGGACAAAATTACAACTGACATTCGCGTTACACGTAATATTCTGTTTGCTAATAATTGTATATCTTACGTCAGACGTTCCATATAGGCAAGCGCAAAAATATTATCATTATATTCACCGTTAATTTTGTGTGACATTTTCGCTATTACATATAATTTATTAATTTTTAATTCAAATAGATATATAAATACTTCAGTGTAAATAGATCGTTCAAGTAGTATATATATGTATGTATATAATAATGCGTTTGTATATATATATTATTATAGTATTATTATGTATAGGTAGGTGAGGCAAGTACACATACGATAATAGGTATATATATATATATGTATATATATATAAGTCAAAATTACGTACCCAATCGGCACTCGAGAGATTTTGAGTAATGCTTGTTGTTTTTGAATTCGTATTAATAATATTAATGTAAGTCATAATTACAGGCGTTACAATAATCAATCGTGTGAAAATTTTTAAACGTATCTTTTTAATTTTTTTTTTTAAGTCTTTGAGTTCTGTTTCTTCTCCCGTTTTTTTTTAAATTTTTTCTTTCTTTTTTTCTCTCCCTTTTGTCATTTACTATGTATATATAGATTTTTTACACGTTTTCACAAGCGATCTAAACAAATAGGAACAATGCGACGTTCCAACTGAACATACATTGGCGCTGATACGCGAAGAAACAATTTTTGCCTTTTCCCTGAATATTCGATTATGATTTTCGAAATTCGAGAAAAATCCGTACCGCGTTATGAAAAAAAAAAAAAAAAAAAGGGAAGATTTCCCTCGCTCTGTTCGAGTCGCCAATTTCTTCAGCAGCATACAAATATACATTTTTTGTCACGCAGTCGCGAACACAAAATCGTTTTGGAAGTATAGTATAATAGAATTATGTCGATAACGATAATTCCACGCTCCTTTTTCTTTTTTTTCTTTTTTTTTTCCTTAATAAAAACAAATTAATTCGTATATTTTTTTTAGAATCACTCGTGAATAAATTGGCACGAAAAATCACACGCGACGCGTACAGCCTTTATCATAAATAAATGATAGGTCTATAATACAGTATGTATTACAGCAGAACAAGTATTTTGGCAGACACGCCTAGCATCCTCCGTTTCAACATTCAATCGTTTCGTCCTTGTCACACCAAATACGATTTCATTGACGTTTGCACGGTATAAATAGGAAAAATAATAATAATAAAACCTCTTAACACGCGTGCGCGAAAGAAATTCCGATTAACGGAAATACTGATGTTTTTCGAAATTCGTTATTAAAATTCAAATTGTCAAACGATCACTTAAAACAGTGTAGAACCGCATAAGCAGCCTTGTATTGTAATTCAAGATAAACAATGCTAAGTATTTTTATCGTTACTACGGTAATAATAATAGAATCACTATTATCCCGTCAATCATCCTTAATTTCGATTAGTTAAAATAAAAAGTGTTCGTCAAGAAAGATCAAAAATAAAATGAAGGATAATCGATGAGATAAAGGCGAGAGACAGTATACATATACGTAGGTACAAGGACAGAACAGTACCATGGCACACTGTATATATATGATACCACATGTATATATATATATATATACATATATACATATATATATATATATATATATAGACCGAGGTATTACTGTTTTTATATATAATGTGTGTTTACTTATATCTATAGTATATTATATATATATGTATACATTATGTATAGCTATATGTATATATAGAAAGTTATAAAAGGTAAAAGGATTAAGTACAATTTACATGCACATTGAGAAAGCATATACGGGCAAGTGCCCTAGCTTGCTCCTCCCCAAAGTGCTTCGAAAATTGGAAAATTTTTCGACGAATTTTCGTTTTCTTTGAATTTACTTCGAGTCACTCTATTTTCATTGTTTCCATACTTGCTCTTATTCGTCCAGCCTTTTGTTTCAGTGTTTTTGTCCGTTTCACAGAATATGCCAAAATTCCTTCCGATGACGCACGATCGAGCACGACCACTGCCGACTGAGTTGGAAGTAAAAGAAGAAAAAAAAAAACATATTTTTCTACTCTATCGCACAATCGTTTATACCGCGTCTATCGACACCATGTGCAGAGGAAAGATGCATCGTCTTGTTCCTTTCTTTTTGTTTATGCATCTGCTGCTGCTGTTGCTGTTGTTTGGTTAAGGCGTGTTGTTAGGCCTCGTCCGATTGATGAGAACTCTGAGAACTTCGCTTCTTCTTTTGATTATCATGATGATGATGATGATGATGATGGTACACGGTGTGCATCAAGGCATCCGCTTCCGGTTGATTCGCATGTCCCGCCAACAAATCCAAGGCTCCTCTCGGCACGTTTTCCGGATCCGCCGCAGGAAGTGGCGTCGCTACTGGTGACTCTGCCGGAAGTGGCATGCAGTGAAGAACGTAACACCTCACGGCAGCCAAAATAATGCCTGAAACAAAATTTCCAAGGTAGATACCATTGACGTAACGATTTTTACTGTATTTTGTATACTTCGTGAAATTACACGAAAGGGACTCTGAGAAGCTTTTAGTAAAAGATGAAATATTCGGTATACCTACACGGCCGATATAAAAAAATAAGATATATTTCTATGGCAAAGGAATATATATTCAGGATTAAAAATGATCCTTCAGATCCATTCGAATTGGACCATATATATGAGTATCTCGATACTCTTGACATAGATAGATTGTCGTTATATTTTGATATACCTTTTTCATAGAGCCATTTGGAGACGAAGTATTTATCTATGATTTATGTCTACGTTATCTCCACCCCCGTCGTGACCATTGCTGCTATATAGGAAACTCGTAAAATCTAAGGCTGGGAACTTATCCGTTTCATCCCGAGGGGTACTTTTACATTGTATAAAGAATAATCTACAAAAAAGTTTATTCCCTTAAAATTTCAGATTCCAGCTATGGCTGTCTTTCTCTCTCTCTCTCTCGTAGGAGCCCATAGCTCTATCTCGCTCGTACTCCCGTAGAACATTAAAATCTTAACAAATATAAGGACCAACACCTTCTTTCACTTCGTCGATTGCATTTATCGAATAACGTAATGAGTGACTCTCGTAATTATTGTTGTCTCATTACACAACGGATTTAATGACACCTAATGCCTATATATTACCTATGGCTATTAAAGTGGTGCCGGCTATTAGAAGGGCCAGTCTGTGGTCCGTGGTCGTTGCGCCAGGTGCTAGTTGTACCAATCCCACTACCAGGACAACCGCTCCAAGTAAAAGACATACAACAACAGCATGAAGTCCTGATATCTGAAAGGGAGCAGGAATACCATGAATATATTCGATTAATGTTAATTCACAGCTGAAAGAATTAATCGATGCTTCGAAATGGACTTTAAAGATTCATGCCTACCTTGCCGCAGAAATATAATTCAGGCAGAGGTTCCAGGTGGCTATTGTGACCGTGAGGACTGGGAGTCGGCGGTGAACCTTGTGGAGGTGGCATCCATTGACCTCCAAGATAAAGCTGACTAGGTCGTTTCAGACGCTTCTCTTGTCTTCTGCGCTCGTGGCGAACAGCCACAGCTGGCATTGCACCTATCATCCTAAAGAGTACGTTCGAAAATTGCATTAATCAAATCAATACAATTCGATAACGAAATTACTTAAAAACGTCACATAAGCTCAAGCGAGATACTTTAAATTAAAAGATTCTTGGATTCTTCATAAAGAATATCAAAGATACGAATAACACATTTTTTTATCATTGCGTCATACAGTAGCATAACCTACATAGACGCGTCAAATCGCATTAGGATTATATTCTACCTCTTTCTAGTTCATACGATAGAAATTGCTCTTTCTTTCTTTTTGAACGCAATAAAAATGAGTTTTATAATCAATGATTAAGAGGCCGGAAGAGAGGGAGAGAAAAACCTGTAGAACCCAATCCTAGTACGTGATGCACTGAGCCGTTTCCTGGAACGCAACACGCTATGAACTTCGCTGACCCCGCGTGACCCCGCCCGGTCGATACGTCACTATATTCCAGACCCAACTACCACTCTCCTCTATACCTCCCAACATCGTGAGCTCTCTCACACGACTTTCCAGGCTACCAATGTTCAGCCCCCGGTCAGTGCACCGGAGAACTGTTTCACTGGGTTGCGCATTCTCAAAAATGCTCTAGCATTCTCTGTGCCGTGTAATTACATATATGCGCGCATATATTAATATGCTCGCTATACCGTATATGGATCCATGTTTATAGATAAGCTTATTAATTAATTCGCACACGATGCGTATATATAGGTACTATTTAGTACATAAATATTATACACGAGTACATACGATAGTAAATGCTCGGTCAATTTGAGACCGGAATCATTATTCACGAATTAAAGGGTGTGGTCCATCCACGATAAGAATACACTGTGGACTCGAGTCAAGCTAATAATCATTAACCCAAAATTAATAGGGGGAACAACAGTTGATCTAGCAATTATTTGCCATGGCAGTCACCTGTTGTTCTAGAGTATTTATGGACCTGCTTTTTTTTTTCGTCATCTTGAAAATGCACACGTGACTTGATAAGCGTCCAAATTTTGCGCTACAGGTATGTACGTGTACCTACGTATACGTAATATACATATAATGTTGGTATGAATTGGTATAAAGGTAGATAAATTCATGTGAAAAATTCATTTATAATGCATTAAACGCCAATAATAAAAAAAGAAATAGAGCGTTTCATAAAGTTTTATTCTCGAAAAGTCGTGCGTCAAATGTATATAAGTGGTACAATATATATATATATTTATATAATATATTAAAGAAACAGCATAAGAAAGCTTATAGAGTATTTTTCTTATTTTTTCGCGTGTGTCTGCATTCGATTTATTTTGTCCATAACTCGTAACACGATATTATTAATCGATAATCATTAATAAATGGTAATAGGCGACGCGCAAAAATAAAAAATTTACCCTGCCTTTGTCGACGTTACTATCGTATATTTTTCGAAAAACAAAATACGTGGATCGCTCAGGAATATTTATTTTTGACTAGTATATTTTTGTTTTCACAATTTTCTGAGTGTACATATACACATAAGAAGATACAACATGCACAACGACGAAGTAGAAATGAGATAAAAAATATAAATTCGAATTGAAAGAAGTGAAAAAAGTCGATCGCGATATTACGCTTGCATATTACTACTTACGAAACGTGAATGTTTTTTTTTTCCCCTCTTAATATTAATAATTTCATTTTTCGTCAATATTCTTTTAGCGGCCTTAAGGCCCTTGCAAACCGAAGACAGCGAGCAGCGAACAGCGAACAGCGAAGCAGTAAACAATGAACGAAGAGCATGGACCTCCTTACGTCATAAGTCAGTTCTAAAGCATCTTTACTATTGGTAGCTGCGTGCTGCTTGCTGCTCTCTAGCTTTGGTGTGCAAGACCCATTACGGATCAGTCAGCGGTTAGAGATCGATGGGCAGAGAGCATCGAGCTTTTGACGTTATAAATTATAACCAAACCTTCTTGCTCATTGGTCGCTGCTTGCTGCCTTTCTCATTACGGTTCCACCTTTCCGTTAAATATATTCTTTATAACGTAGAAAGTTATGAAAGTGTTTTGTTCTGATTCTTACATTTAAAATTGTCATTTTAATTTCGAATTCCTACCCAGAACCCTTATCGGTTCATATAAATAGATATTTTGTGTTTATCTGCACGTGTATACACGATTCGTTAAATCGCGAATGCGCATCGAACAAGCGCATGAACTTCCAAGGGCGGGAAAAACAAATAGAAGTTTTATAAATAGAAGACCACCAGATGGATTTTGAAGCGTTTCATTTTTTTTTTTTTTGATTTTTTACGGTATTTCTTAATAGTGATATACGCAGAGAGACACCCGTACACGACTCATTTGTTCCAGCATTTTTTTATTTCACACAATTTTCTATTTCTTATTATCACTTAATTTACTCCGCTTTTCTTGCGACGTAACTATCGAAGCTTTTCCCTAATGGCGGACTAAGACTTACATCGTGCTTTCTTCGAAATTTTTACTTTTTTTTTCGTCCTACTTCAACGTAATTGAACGATTTTCCTTGTAAAGGTAACGGTGAGCCCGTTGTTTTTGTACAAAGATACATTTGAACAGAAATTCAAATGGTTACAGTGAACGTCGATTAGTCATCGTGTCAAAGGAACGCGTAATTATGAAAAAGAGGTTAAACGTGAAACCGAGATTATCAGGCAGTTTGAAAAAAAAAATGTAAAATGGAGACTTCCGTTTGCAGAAGCAAATAAATTTGCCCTGAGGCACGAGCGTCTGTCACCATGCAATTATTTTTGATGCACTCGATTTCGCAAACTCAAATTACGCGCATGCGCCTTATCAAAACCGAAAGTAGCAAACATCCAGAAACGTGACAATATTGCGAATTTCAAAGTGAATTATGATTCAAGGAACTGTCTGAAATTTTGAGTACTAACTGTAAATATTTTTTTTGCGATAGCGAAGGCATAAAATATTTTCCCGTGTTTCATGCGATCGTGCGTAAAAAGGCACTCAGTCACACAATGGAAATACGGTCGAATCGTAAAATCGATAGGTGTTAATTATTATTTTTTGTTTTTGTATTCAATCGTCACAAATATATTCATATGCAATAATGGTACTTGGCTGATAGTGACCATTATTGCAAAATTTTATCCTTTATTACGATTAACAATTAGTTTCATCCCGTTTCAACTTCACTCTCATCTTCGCCCAGCCCGAATCCGTTATTCGAAATAGCATTCCCGGAAAATGTCGATCGATCTTTAATATTACGCATGCGTGCCATTATTGTTTCTTTTCAATAATTATACGAATATTAAAAAGTCATACTTTATACAGAATAAAGATATATTAGCAGTCTCACGTCACTTGCTCAATAATCATTCTTTCTCATTGATGTGAGTCAATCGATCAATCGTCATTTGAATCACAAAATGGTAGCATCCAAGCGTGGCAATTTTTTTCTCAATTAAAATCGAGAGGTATTTTCGAAAAAGTACTAGATCACTTTTACTCCTTCCTTTCGTTAAGAGTAATACAACTTTGTGCTAAATTAGTTAACCGCCAGAACGCGAAAGCGGAAAACCTCCTGTGATATGTAAGCGTAATTCTAGTGATTATTTTAGCAAAAAAATAATCACTCTTTTCTCTCTAATTTTTTTTCCTTACCCGTCAAGCAACCCGGTCGTCTTCGAAAATCCCGAAAATAGTATCTAAGACTAGACGTAATGATAGTGTACATAAGGTTAAGTAAGTAGCGAGGTATTATAAAATTTGAATATGGTATATATATATATATATATATATGTCTGTGTATGTGTATAGTGTATTAAAATTAATGACTAGCTTGTTGTCATTAATCGACAACCAAAGATTGCTAGCCGACAAATTTTCTACAGGATGAAAGTTAAAAAAGATTGTTTTTTTTTTTGTTGCCATTTCGTACTAACATGTTAAATATATACGTAAGAAATTAGGATCCTTTCTTTGGAAAGTTCACCAGACAAAATGTCTCAAAGCCTTTTTCATTAATTTTTTTTACGATTCCTCCTCCCGCCCCCAGAATGATTTAAATAGATACCCCGATCCCATTAAATACATTTCTCCTTCTTTGATCCTGCAGCTTTTTTTCGTGTACAGGGCATAGCGAGAGTGTTTACGACAGGGTACATCTTTGGCAATACACCCGCTTCATTCCTCACACATATAGATACGTATGCTAATTGATCATTAAGATATCCAAGTAATTAAAAATATCGTAACTGATAGCTTAGGAATGATAATTTTTGAAAAAATTAAGTTATTAATACGTATATCTATATTTACGTACGTGTATGTATAATCATCGAATTGCCACACTTATTTCATCGTTTTTCCTTAATTCGCATAGATCAATCATATTAGCCGACTTATCATTGGTCCTTAGAATTTCTTCGATAAAATTGCACGTGTCATTTAATTGCAGGACGAAATCGTTATCGCTTTGCCTATGATAATTATATATACGCGATAAAGTGACGTAAGAGTCATGGAATGATTATTATTGTTATTATTATTATTATTATTATTATTATTATTTTAATTCGTCAAATACAGCCCGGAGACCTATCAATTACCAAATTAATAATATCCTTAAAAGCTATCAGCAAGGTATTACTCCGCGCAAAAGTTAATTACCGAGTATTAATTACGTGGCTAATTAATTGATTATAAGAAGGACATTTTTTTCAGCCCTCGATCACCCCTTGAAATAACTAATGATTTAACGTGAAGGTATCACTGGACGATAGAGAACGAAGGACATCGTGGTAATAGTGTTAACCCTTTGCGGATCAATGCCGTTTAAATAAGCGGCATTATGCTTCCACTTGCAGGGTCAAACGCTTGCCGCTATGGCGGCACAAAATTTGTGTCTGCAAAGGGTTAATGGTAAGAGTAGTAGCAGTAGTACGAATAATATTAATAATAGTATTATTCCTCTGTGGCTATTATCGATTATAAAAGATATCCTAATTGTAGGAATGTCAAGGTCAATCACATCAATCAGTTTCGTGTCTGTGTCCAAAGAGACTGCTATCACTTGATGAATTTAATTCAATGAGCAGATAAAATCGTAGCACGAGATCAGGTCGGGATTCAAGAGACTCTTTTATGGTATAAATTCATAATCAGGACTCCCGGAAGTGAAACTTGATCATATGATCGATCGGATATTAAAAATAGCGCAATCGATATATAGAAAGAAGCTCACCTCGATAATCACAAGTGTATCATATCACTTTCGTATCATCATAATAATATGCCCGAGAATAGATCACGAGCCAATAAATCAGATCCACAAACTAATGGATGCTCGAGCCTTAATTCTAGATCCTTGAGACGTGAACGAATACGGATTTGTGCTGCTGGACCTGATGGGGCTGATGATGATTTCCGTTCTGCTTATAACAGTGATTCGGATTGGCTTGAATGAGCTCCCTCGTCTCGCTGGGCGAACCAGGACTGAGACTGTTCGTGGTGGAGGTTTCCATGCGGTCGCTGATGATCTCCTCCTCGGTGATCTGCTCGAGGAAAAGTGCTGGTGGCGCCGCCTGAGAATCTCCGCCGGCCGGGTCGGTATTTGGCAGCGAATAGGCAGGCGGCGGTGAACGTGGTGGCGAACCATCGAGACTCTTTTCATCCTGGGCGGTCAAGGATGCCGATGATGCAGCCTGCTGAAGTTGCTTGGCCCTCCTGGCGTGTCTAGTGGTCAGACATCCTGTCTCTACGTCACGCTCTAGACGATGCCCTGACCTGGATCTTGTCAATTGACTCTGAACGTACTCCTCGAGATCGTTCTCCTCCTTACGGGCGATGATCTTGGTCAGGACTATGAGGAAGGTACCGACGAGGACGGCGAAGAGTCCCGTAGCGATGAGCTCATTCCACCAGCCGCCAGATGCCTTGGTACCGAAAGAAGCCAAGTCACCCGGAAGCAATCCGCTAGCCAATAAGAATGCACCCAGCACCAAGAAGACGACGCCGATGTGGAGCATCCCAATCGACGTAACCACCTTTGAGTCCAGCATACCCTCGCCCGCCGCATGATGCGGATGCGCCGCATGATGATGACGCGGATGATGATCCAAGGAACCCGTAGACGCCCTCGGCGACGTCAAGCCGCTCTCGCCAGATTGGGCGCTGAAACGACGCTCGCGCGCGCGACGCTGCTCGTCCCGACGCTTTCTCTGACGCTTGATAGCCAACGCCGAGTGCAATCCAACCGCGTGCATCCTGCAACACCCGAAAAACACATACCCTCTCACTGATTTTGACTATATCTTTCATGTTTTTTTTTGTTAATGATCGGTTTGCGTTATAATTTTCTTTTTTTTTTCTACATAAAATCCTTTTCTATGTACAAAATAGAATTTTCTCTCAGCTTCGAAAAAGAGCATTCTAAACTCTTCGGTTTAAGGACAGTCGTATCTTTTTCACGCGCAACTTTGACACGTGTGTTTCGGAGTCACAGGATGCACCGTTGCCACGAAAAACATTAAACTTCGTCGAAGCTTAATCCATTTGAACGAATGGATCATACCTGGATCTTCATCCTTGACCGCTCCAATCTTCATCATCCACATTGCACAGGTACGAAAGGCCAACCTGTACTGGACTATATCTATCATATTTAACCGTACATCCATGTTTCTGTGGTACTCGTGAAGAAGGAAAAATAAAATTAATAAAAACAACGAGGACTAAATGTTCGATTGAATTAATATGGTGGATTACGTAACAGTAAGAAAAAATATGGTACAAGCGACGCCGACGCTCGGCATCTTCACGCGTCATATAAGACGCGACCGTGTCGACGGACTCTGCTCCAATTTCCCGCGAGCTACGCCAGTAGGTAGTTACCTACTCTCGTGTTAGCCTCCTAACAAAAAAATTCCATTGTGATTTGCCGTGTTAGAGATTTCGCTTAGTTCTATTCCGTCACGAAAGAGTCGGCGAGCTTTGGCCGACTGAAACTATACGTATAGATATACCAACGTACGTACGCGTAGCGAAACAAGGAGGAATTTATTATCTTTTTTGTACGTTTTTTTTTTCTCTTTGACTTCCGATCCTTTCAGAATATTTTTTGTTATACTTAGAATCTCTTTGCCGTACGTTCCTTGTCTTTGTATCAATCACTTTTTTCCCGCTATAACGTTTCCATTATGTCCTTTTACTCGTAAGTCAGCGAGCTGTCGCAAGCTTGAATGATTTTTACAAGAATACTTAGAGTTACGACGTCATGTCGCAGGAAGACTCGTTCAAATTTAACGAAAGTGCGATAAGCAATTTTCAAACAAAAAAAAATAGATACATTCTCACGCGACTCAAAAAACTCATATAAGGTCTAGATTGTGTAATAAAAGCTACCCTTGTGAAAAATTGATATCTACTAGAAAGAATTCCACTGTTATTGAAAATTCATCGTGACGGAATTTCCACGGTTTCCGCAAGGCATTTCACGAAACCGTTGCTTAACGTCTCATATCGTCATCGACCACAGAGACGTCCCGAGATCGTCAGGAATCTTTATGACGTCTCTTTCCGTCAAGCATTCCTTCCTGACGGTTTAAGGGTGACCTCGTACGATCCTTGTTTCCACGTGTCCCACGTAATTGAAATAGAGGGTGTCAACAAAGCAGGTTTCCCAATCACCGTTGAATATTGTAAGTTCATTGTAATTCGATAATCGCAATTTCCTAGGATAGTCGTCTCGAATGACAATTCGAATAACCTTTGACCTCTAACGAGAAACCAGACTGTACTACTGCTTGACTGTGCAGATAAAAATATAAAGAAAATCATGTTACCCTCGCATGTCGTCTATTAGTACCTGCTAACTCTTCGTTTGTTTTTTCGCTTATACAAGGTGACTTTGAATTTTCATTGTAATCCTGAAGTATCGATATTGTTTGGTCTGTGCTGAATTTTCAGTGAATTTTCCCACTGACAAGATGTCGATCTGACTTAGCCTCGAGAGCAGCTTTGAAATCTAAGGACTTTTCTCTTTGCAAGATATTCACATTATTCTGCTGTTATTAACGCATACCTTGCGTAAATAGACGTGTATCTCTGTATAGGCGTAAGAAAAGCAGTAAACAAGGTCAATTGTATTTATCATTGTTTAAATTGATTTCAATGACCCAGGATGGGTTCCTGGGTTTTGTGATTCTGTAAAGTTTACTGGGTCGCCGTGACGCGATATTTACACGAGTATGTGTATATATATAGTTGCCATGGAAATTCTGACGAAGTATTGTCGAGAGGTATCGGGATACAGGACGCTGGGTACAAAGATAGCATAGTACACAGACTTGTTTGTGTATAGTATCTGTCAATTGATATCAGCCAGGTACGCGATAGTCAACTTCACTATTGAGCATTGCGAAAGGACAAAGTTCATATTACGTGAAATATCGAAATTCATATTCAAGAGTGCTGGTCACTTAGTTTATATGGCTCAATGATGAAACATAAAAAGTCGAAATAAAATAGTTATCGGTACATGATGATACGTAGATACGAAACGTCACTGAGGAGATAAAAATTACGCAGAAATGGACAAAGAAAAAAAAATACGTTTAAGCTTGTGTCGGAATTGACATCGTTTCCATGTCTCTATTTTTCTTTTTAATTTATATTTTTCTGTCTTCTTTATTTCCCTTTCGTACGATGGCAAAGTCAACAGACGTACACGAGTTACCTTTATTCTTCGGCCGATCAATAAGAGTCTCAGTCTCATCCCCTAGTCTCTCTAAGGGTAGAAAACACTAGGCAACCAAGCTTCGTACAACACGAAGGGTAGTTCTTATAATACGATAAATCCCTGTAAAATGAGAAGATAATCCATACGCATATTGCAAAGCATCCTATTGCATCCAGCTACGGCCGAAGGGGTGAAATTAGCAGAAATCATCCCCTAGTAGAATATTTACTGCCCTTCATTCTCTATGGCAATTTTAAAACGCCGGAGTAATAATTTTCTCGGATTACAGGCTATAACTGTTCTGGTAATAGACTCGCTTAATGTGTCTGTAATTTTTGTCCTTGCGTACTTTAAAAGAAAAACAACCCCTATACCGAATAAAGCAGAAAATCGTTGTCAAAAATATTGTGCATTCATCCCGGATCCATCCTATACACGTATGTCAAAGCCAGGAATTTTTCATGCCGCGTGTAAGGGATGCAACAAGCTACTTCACTCGATTGATTCCAATTGCCGTTGGCAAGGGTAGATACAGCTTGGCAAATTGCTGGCAATTGTCAAAAGGATAATTGGTATACATATTACACCTGTATGACAACACGTAGACATTTTAGACTTTATAGCTATTAGTGGCCTTTGTAAGGGTGGTAGTAGTAGTAACAATGGGTAGTATCTTCCTGCTAGCAGTATAAGAATTATCGACGCCAGTAGTCAGACTTTTAAGAGGGTCGAACTAACAAATGGCAGCATAATACCCTGGTTATCTACTTCGCGCGTCAAAAGAAGTATCTGTTGCTTCGCCTCGGAAGTGGATTTGGGGGTTGGAAATTGTTTATGAAAAGTTTCTCAAGTGCCTCCGGTATTACGGTATCCAAATTCTCGACTCTCAATTCCACTCAGCCTGTTCCTGTATTAAATTATAAGCATGAGGGGTTAGGCCGAATGTCATTCGTGAAAGAGTGTCACTTGACCGATTTGTCATAGGTAGTGGCTGTTAAATCACTCTGGTTGACTTCATCCCCTAGTACAATCCAGTTTTACGCAACAGCCTATCAGAAGCTATCACTGTTTAGAGGGTAAATAAAGAGTTGAGAGGTTTCTGCTTCTGTCCATGGATAACAACCTCGAGATAATAAAACAAAGACGAATCCCAATGTGGAATTAATTAATTGAAGTTAAATTTAATCAATTAAATTGCACGAGCACTGCTGCTTTAATTTTTGTCATTTTTCATTAAACCTAACCTAAAATTGCTTGAATTTAATTTTCAGTCACTATGTTTTTCACTTTTAAAATACTTAATCAAATTTTGCCTTACTTCGTCAAACATAATACGCTGTTAAATCTTTAGTTTTGTTTGACTTTAAAAATCGCCATTTTCTATTCCGTTAAAGTCAAGATACATTTAAATCAAAATTACTTACTCATTATCGCTTGTTTATCATTACAAATTCACTGAATGAAATTTTCTTAGACATTACAATGTACACAGTATATATATTTAGATATATATATCTGTATGCGCATAAGATTTACATTAATTAATAAGTATTTAATGAGACGATTAAGATGCTGAGAAAGTGATTAAGGAATCAATTAATGTTCTTACCTATGAGCCGTTAGATTCTTATAATGCTCATAACGCTTTATGATTACTTAAGAGTTCATTTACGTGAATCTGACATGATAAATGCATTGAATTATTCTCATTTTCCCATTACTCTGAATTATAGTAAAAGCAATTACTCGGCGTTCACTCGTCAAAAGAATACCATAGTAACGTCACGAAAGAAATTATTAAAGTAACAATGGCTGCTCCCAGTAATCAACCCATTATATGCGAGCGTGAAAAGCCATATTTAAAATAGACTTAGATGCGTTTCGATGTTATTGACAGACCTCGAGAAACACGTAAACTCTATAGGATTATTTGTTTGGCTTGTGTCTAATCTCACGTAAGATCTGTACGAACATATCGAACAGTGTCTAAACCCCGTGTGATCTAGCGCGACTGGTAATAAAACATGCAATAACTCATAGAGGAAAGATCGCAAAAATGTTTGATCTCGCAATAGCTCAAGACAAAAAAATCATTGTTTCTCAGTATCAATTACCCAGTAACAAATACATGGGAATACTTTTCAAAGATCAAACTGTTTGGCCGAATAAAAATTTCACGTCAACGAATTAATTGCGCCCTGCGACGTATGACGGCAAACCGAGCACTCCTACGATTGCTCGGGACGCATCCTGTTTTTGGTTATTTCAAGAATTGGCATTAAGCCAAAGTGCACTTCGTCATTCTTCGTATATTATCGGGCATCTCATTCGTAAATGACTGTGGAGACGAGGTCGCATATCATATGCATAATATTATACGCGAAATGGTCGAACGAAAGTCTATTTGAGGTTAGGAAATTTATATACTACACTGTAAAATGCACGGGTTACAGTCACTATGTATGGTAACGTTGCACGCTCAAATCCTTGAAATTATCGATAGATCGAATCGATCTTTTTCGTTAATGCAAACTCGATCATGAAATTTCGAGTTTACGTCAATCGCGCATCACGCTTGAAAATCCACAGGCGTCTCGTGTTTTTTGACAAGAGACAAATGTTTCCTCGCACATTAATGGTCTTTGCCTATCTGACAGAGGTTGCGGAAGACACTGTGCCTAAAAAGAAATGCGTCTAACCTATAAAACATAACACAGTCTATATACGTGCACAAGAGTCGAGTCCTATGGCAGTATTGAAAAAAGTATTTTCTACGTCAGTCGTCTCCTTCCAAACATTTTCCAGGTAAATATATGCATTATCACATAAAACTGCAGGTACCCAGGTTCACAGATACGACACGAAACGAAATAATTTTCACGTCTCAAGTGTCGCATTAAACTTTGGCATACGTCTTTTTCATTTTTCTACTTTCAGTTTATTTCTCTTTCTCGCTCTGTCAAATATAAGCAGTCTCCCCTTCTTTCTCTTCTTCTCGCTTTATATATGCATTCTTACTCTCAATACCCTTCACTTTCCTAATGGCTTCTCTCTCTTTCTCTCACGACTTTATGTATAATTTAGGTCGGCATACGCTTAAGTACATATGTACTCATCACGTCGTCAGTCTCATGTGGGTCAGGCATACTTAAAGCTTGAAGCTCCCGCCATGAGATTTTACACCGCAGTGAAGTTTAACTAAAACTAAGAGTACAGAAAAAAAAAGCACGACGATTAAACTGAAGCAGCAGCGAGGGAGGACTAGAATACGATATAAAGAGAAAACTAAAGAGCCTTCGGAATTCGCTATGGGAATACAAAGAAGAGAGAAGAAAAAGGAATGAAAAAGTTCTCGCAACGGCTCTAACGGGATATGCTGTCTCTCATCTTGGCATATCATTCGGCAGTATCTAGGTAAGCTGTTCGAACATGGAAAAACAATCAAAGGCATCGCGGATTTTTTCTTGTCGGTTAAACAAAGCTATAATACCTATTAATAGACGTTGAACCAATGCTTTGAACACGTACGGACCAACGCGTACGCATATACGTATAACTTTCGTACACAGTGACTTTATACCTACAACTCCATCACTTCTTCTTGTATAGTCAGTGTATATTATCGTTCCACCATTACATTATCGTCCACGTACCTTACTACGGGTTTGCATAAAATACTCGAAGAATCGATCGTTCACCGTATCTTGAATGTCTTGTCGAAGAAAATTCGCATACGGTTATTCGATGTGTATTAAAACAAAAATTATATAATAATCTTTTCCTGACTACCCCCATAGCAAAACTTGTCAGTGTTTACGTTCGCGCAAGGTGTACCAAGGGACGATGCGCAACGCGAATCGACCGGCTTCTCATTCTCTCACCCTCCCTCCTTTGCCTTTCTAACCAACCCTACCCCTATCCCATAACACCTACATTAAGGAACTTTCGGAAATTTATTTTTGCCTATTTTAATATGATTAAGCGAATATCCGTGCCACGTGGGGTTAATGTTGTTCCAAGGTGGAATGTGCTGTTTAATTTTACACATTCATCTGTCTTCGTGGTAAGAGTCATACGAATATCGGTATAGCTTGCGGTATACTTTTTGGAGCTATAAAGTTCGATGACAATACTTAAAAAAAAAATTTGACGAGTAACTTAGAGCTTCATGAATAATGGGAGAGATAATCTAAAATAGATTATTGCTCACCTGAATCGCGCTTAGTGATGTCCTCCACGAAGTGAAAATGAAACGGGTCCCTTCAAGCCATGGGAATACACGGTACTCTCACAATGGATATAAATGTCCTTGTTGGTGTTGCGCTCTTTTTCTTGTATTGTTGTCTTCTATACTTTTGATCGAACGAGACGGATTTAAGAGAAAAAAAAGTCGAGATTACGTATCGCGTTGTATATAGGAACACGTAGTATTTTCTTTTTACGTTTATTTAGACTTCTTCAAATTCTTCGACCTTCTTTAAACGACGAGCTTTTTTCCTCTATAATTTGTATCAGGTGCGCATTCGTACAGAATGTACAAAGAGCTTTATGAACGAAGCTGAATCACATTATTTTTGTTTTCTCCTTCAATAATTTCCAGTCACACCGCCATTCAGTATTCAAGTCTTTATATTTGAGTATAATACTGAAAGCTCCTCTTTTACTCTCGGCCCTCTCGAGATTTGCGATAAATACGAGACTAAAGCTTTTTCGTGTGTTCTTCTATTATTCTTCTTATGAATCTAGTAGCAGTAATTTGGAACGGTTGTAATGCGTAACGCGTACGAGCCCGCTCGAAAGCTCCGAGACGAGTACGCGTAGTTCCGGACGTAGCTAGGACGCGCCTTGGGAAAGCTCTGCGCAAGCTCCATTGAAGATTGAGTGGTAGGGAAGAAGGACGGCCAATGACAAGAAGAGAAACAGAAAGAGGAACGAAGACAGTACGAGTAAGAGAGAATTCGATAAGTACGATTTTACCGGCAGCTTTTCTTGCTACTCGGACGCACAATTGAATTTCGTCATTAAGTTTTTATCGTTTAATTTTATGTTATTATTGTTTTGCTTTCTTATATACGACAAGTAAGCTCTTGAGAAACGTTGTTTAACAGGTTGTTTGTCTTCGTGAGTAAATACGCAGCTTTCGAAAGTATCTCGACGTTATGGTGCCTTTGAAACGATATTTTGCGACCTTGCGGGCGCCACGACGTTTTAGGATCGATCCGGGATGATACTGCTATTTGGCAATTTAATAGATTAAGAAACACTACGATGCATCCAGCTTCTTTAGAGAAATATTCTGTCGCCATCGTTTAATTTTGGACATCCATCATTTGATATTCTTAAAAGCACTGAAACAAACGTACAATTTATTTCAGAGGTGCCAACTGCGTCGCGAATTTGAATTATACGAAAGTGATGAGTATGCTGTTTTATTAATTGAATTCATGCTACTATGGGAAATTCTTTACTTAACCAATTATATTCGCGAAGTAAATGACTAGTAATAAAAATAGTTTAAACAGTGACATTTGGAAGATGTGAACTTCCAAAGGTCAGCCATGCAGGAGATACAAAGTTCACGAGACCATAAAAGAAGTCTTTACGTTTTTATCTTGCTAGGAAAATTGCTCGACTTTATCCTATGTTCTTTCTTGTGAGAGCGTTAAGACGCGTGAAACTGAAAATGAAACAAATTTTTATTAAGGAACTAACAAAGCACGACATTTTGAAAGCAAAATTGCGTTATCTCGTTGGTAACGTAAACTCTTTTTCATTGTTTTAAATAACCAATAAAATAGGATGCATTGTCGTGCGACTTGCTTGTTATAAAAATAATTCGAGTACTGCAACAAACAGTGTTAGTGGCGCCGTCTAGCAGATATACTGCGAAATAAAGAAACCGTAGAATTCTATGGAAATAATAGTTTAAAATAATAGTTAATTCACGATAAAAATTAAAATATAGATAACTGTGTTATATTCAATTACAAAAATGTATAGCTCAATAATTAATTGATAATTTGGTATTTATTCTGTTTAAAAGCATCAGTTCCGATTTGTATCTAAGCAGCCAGAAATGGGAAACAAATCTATCTTCACGTGTCCTACTGTGTGTTATATAAAACCTCCATGATATTATACTCCATACTCACTGTAAAAACTATCAACGCTCACATTGATGTCAATAGCGTTTACATGCATGAAAAGTTTCACTGGTTTCCTCAGAGATGGCGCCATATTAACTCGAGTATAATATATATATATATAACATCAGTTTTACAGTTCACAAAACTTTCAAACACCCAGATACTTTTAAAGATTTTACAGCATGTTTAATATTTAACATAACATAACTTTACCCAAAGTAAAAAAATGAAATATTTATATTCTAATTCTTTTTGGAACGATTACAAATTCTAGTCAACAAAAGATATTTTGTTTTCCAAGATATAATTGAAGGTAAAGTCTTCTGTAAGGTGTATACATTCCCTTTACTATTTCCTCTTGATCCTGAAATATTGTCACATACTTAATTATGATAACTTTTTAATTACAATTTGAAAATGAAAATTTTCAAAATACAGTCATCGTATGCTAAGAAAAGCAAATTATTCAAACAACATTACGTCGACAAATAATATTACATCTCCATTTTCAATCTTTAATAATTGAATTACTGAAGGAAGCAGATAAAACATTTACGATTTGTTTTTCTTTCTACTAAATTTGACTTCTACCCAGAAACACGGATTTAAGATTATACTGGATTACGTTTAAAACAACATAAGTATCTTTCTTCCTTGTTTAAATGTATAAAAGATAATTTGAAAAAATATTTACCTGCAGAAGCTTTTGTTTAAAATCGTCTTTGAAGTGCGCTGTGGCGTTCGGGTAACAGGGTGTGCTCATCTTGAGTGACTCACCTGGTATATAAAAAAAAAAGGGACAGGCGGCCAACCACTTTTGATATAGGAATCAGTATAGCGTCAGAATCGGACTAACAAACGCACAGTGCAGTGTTGTAAAATGCCAATAGAATTTATCCTTGTGAAATAATTATACCATTAAGAAAGTTCTTGCGGGCTTCCTCTGACTTTTCAATCAGTTCTCTGAAAGTTGTGTCCATCCAAATCATCTGCGAAATTTTGTCATGGACACTTATAAAACAAATCAGGTAGATTCTCGTAACGTACCCCGCTGGGATCTTATTGTGCAGTAAGCGGCGAGCAACGAGCAGCTGATGCAGGAAGATGGCCGCTCTCGATACAAACAAATAGTAGCCGGATTTGCCGAACGAAATTCGCGGTGGAAAGTTCCAGGTTACAGCGGTGAGTTTTCGGCGATACGAAATTCACCAAAATCATCACGGAAGATTATGATTACCTTATGAATTTCTTAAAAATGATTCCACGTTAGAACCATCGACACTCTAATTCATTGCGAATGTCTCCTTTACCTATCTTGACCTGCTCAATAAAATTTTCCACTCGTAACGAGTACACTATGGAATCAGATACTGATTTACTGTATTAACAAGGGCAACCCCTTTGAGCAACCTTGTTGGATTTTAGGAGAGAATTAATACGGTAATGAAACTTTTGGTACTTCTTTTTTATGTTTCTTTATCTCGTTAAATGTTTCTTCGTGCTGTTACTATCTGGATGTCTCGTGAAATCAGGATGTGACACTTTATTAAAATGTATTGATAAGTACTATAGAGAGTCGTTAGAGAATTAATTGTAATCAGAAAGCCAAGGGTTTGTTCATAATACTATGTGATTTTTTTATCATTCTGTATTTGAACTGTATAAAAGTAAAGAATTGATGAAGTTCTTTACAGTACGAAAGACATGTTATCGTTCTTGTTTTACAGATGTCAAGGGTTGTCCATTAGAAATTGGAAAAAGATGGCGTATGATCCAAGAAATGTAAAGTATCCTTCGGATATTCATTCCCAGCAACATCCACAATCTACAGGTTATCTATATCCAAATCACCCGCAACAGCAAACACAGCAGACAGACGAGAATCGCAACGAGAATCACTGTGGCAACAAGGAAATGTGTACACAGAACAGCCAACAGTCCTTAGGGACTCAAACAATACAGAAAGTAGATGCTGCTACGATGACAGATCCCCTTCAAATAGATTTCAGATTGACTTCGGAGTATCTAGCACGATGTTCCAATTCCTTGGGTCTTCCCTACGTGTCCAAGTATGAGGATAGCAGCAGTACTTCATCACAAAACTGCCAGGAAGTTAAACCGAAGATGGAATTTGAGATAGAACCACAACATATAAATGGTAAGTCGTCCCATAACCCTGTATATGAAAAAAATTTCATTATATTAAAGCAAATCATCTTATGCTGTAGGTATGCTAATCTACCATTGTCCAGAGTGTGCCTATCGATTTGAAGATCGTGAAACTCTTCATGAACATTTGGAAGATCACAGACAGCGTCCACATATCTGCGATATATGTGGTGCGAGTCTCAAACGTAAGGAACACCTGGATCGTCATAAACAAGGTCATAATAAGGACAGACCTTATCAATGTAGCATGTGCTGCAAGGCTTTCAAGCGCAACGAGCACCTGGCACGACATATGATAATTCACTCTGGCAGCAAAAATCAGATTTGCACAGAGTGTGGCAAAGCTTTTTATCGAAAGGACCATCTGAAGAAGCACCTTCAGAGTCACAGCGGCAATAGAAATAAAGGCTCGAATAACTCGCAAAATAACCAGAATGCTCAAAATTCCAGTGAGGAGGGTTTGAGCAGCTTCGCAATGATGATGAGACAAGCAGGACCACCACCATTCTCTATTTTGAGAACTTAGCTTCTACGTTAATTCCTGGAACAAGATCACTGAGATCATTTACTGAAAAGATTAAATCGGCAGGAATAAAAGCTGATTGAACCAGGATGTCGTCAGGATCACATTGAAGTGATCCATCATGCAACAATAAGAATTCAGTGACCAGGATCATACCCGAATTGTATATACGTGTACTTGGTTCCTTGAGCATGTAACATCCTCTACAACTGGTTGCAATCGTAACCTATAAAAATTTGGAAAAAAGAAAGAATCCGTAACGGCATTTGTTACTTATCAAAAACTAAAAGGTATGGAAGAAGTTGAAAAAAGATAACGAAACAAAGAAGAAAGACGGATGCCCAACTAGATTAGTATTTCTCAAGTAAACTAATATTACGATACTAGGCTACTAGGTAAATAGATACGCAATGCCTATCCAGTATGTTTCTCTCTGTCTCGTACTGTCGTACCAGAAACGTACATAAAATGTCCCCTAGTTACCCTTTTCGAAGCCGAAAATGCAAACAAACAAGAAATGATCAACCTTCAAAACATAAATCTAAATAAGAAAAGCGATGCAGCTCCGAACTGATATAAAAGACTAGGAAAGCACAAGGTGAGAATACAAATTTTCTCTCTTTTTTTTTACTTTGTTTTTAAAGAAACTTGTATGCTTAGTTTGTCACGCAAAACACAATAATACAAAATGGGACGATGTTCCCTGAAATTCTTAGAGATTGACGTTATGATAATTATAACAACAATAACGTAGGGCGCGCTCGTTACAGAAATACGTATAACGCGTATGTCTTAAACGTTTATTTGTCTGTTGAAAATAACGGAAAGACAAACGTCGAACAAGCAACAAAAATGGAGAGCGAGAACACCATCATTTGCAATGTGATTAATTAATAATTTCATTTAATATTTACACCATGCGTATATATATATATATATGTTATGTATATTGTTACGTCTATTAAAACCCCTCCCCCCTCCAGCGCTTCTACTTTTTCATCTATCACAATTGTAAATTATTCTATTTATTATCATGCAAGGACCCTATTATTATTATTATTATTATTAATTATCTTTATCATTGCCTTTATTGCGTAGTTCTAAGAAAAAATTTGTAGTGAACGTGCACCAATGGAAGTAAGTGAAAACGTCGAGATAGAGACAGGGAGAACGAAAAATAATATAGTAATCTCCTCTTCACTATCTCCCTTGCCTAGCGTCCTCTCCCTATCTCTTTTTCGACGTTTGTTATTGATTGTAAAATGCGACCATATTTAAATAAAATAAATCATTATTATTATTATACGAGTTTATATTGTTATATCGTGTTTTTATCCCTGCGTTCGATAGAAGGAAATTTTTTAGAAAATATATAATTTTCACTGTCCTCGGTAACCGCGTATACAATATAAGATTAAAATAAAATTAAAAAGAAGCATCGCATTGAATCACATGTAAATTTAGATCCATGAACGATACCGATATTTCAGTCGTATTCAAAAGTAAGGAATAAAATTGGATTCAAAAGCTTTCAGGGAAGATTAAAAGTAGAATGTTGCTTTTTTATATATATAGATATATTATGTATGTATACGGGTATTACATAAAGCAGCACGGGGAATGGTGGGGAAATGTCTTAAAAACTTTTTGACAAATGTATTTCTCATTTCTTTGTTTTCTTTCTACCAATCTGTCACACGTGACCTCTCATACAAGAAACAACAGCACACGGGTCAGCGGTCTAAATTCGTCATATTAATTAAATTATACCGGCACGTTATGACGCCCACGACCTCGTGCATTGACATACGATTTTCCAAAATTTCGCCATTCTCAAAATACCCTCTTCCACTTTATTCTCTTGCACAATTGAAAATTACACAATAATACGTAATTACTTCGTTACACTTCTCTCTCTCTCTCTCTCTCTCCTCCCTTTCACACGTTTCTTTGCCAAGCTCTTTATTCTTCTTTTCATTTCCTCGACTTACAATCTGGCTTTTCTTTATTATTGTTTCGCTAATTATTCATTTTTCTCCCTTACTCCCTTCCACCTCTCTTTCGCATTTAACGTAATCTCGTTTTTCTTTTTTCAAGCATTCATTCCCACACTTTCACTCTCACAGGCATACCCCATTCTATTATTGTTTATTATAATTATAATAATAATTATTATTAAGCTTTCGCCGAGAAAGGGTCTTCCACGTGATTTCTTATTTTTCGCCTGTTTCTCTCTTTCTCGTATTTACCATCTTTTTCTTTTTTTTTTTAATTATTCATCTTAATGCACTCTATACAAAAATAAAAGGCTGAGATCATCAGAGGGTTTTTTTTTTGTTCTCGCTTTAGCTCTGTACATACACGCTTGGTAACGCTTTTTTGTATATATTATTTTTGCTTTTGCTTTTGCTTTTGCTTTCGTGTCTCGTGCATCTTTGTTTATTCTTTCCTCTCTCTCCTGTCGCGTCTCTTTCGCGTGGATTGGCGCACGACGATAAACGTACGAACGAACAGATATAGCATCTTTGCATTTGCCGCTTCTTAAATTTTCTTCGTTCTGCCTTTGTTTGTTCCTTATTGCAATTCATGAAAATTGAAATCCGTCAAAAGTTTTGGACGCTCTACTGTTACTTTATTTTCTTCGCAAGTAACTTCGATAAATACGGTTCGTTCGCGGTGCGCGCACCGCTTGCACTTGACTTGACGTGAATTAATAAATCATGATTAAAAAAAAAAAGGACAACAAAGTACAAAAAAGTAAGGAAAAGATGATTACATTAAAGAGACAATAACGTAATAAGGAAATGCAAAATATGAAAAAGTTCATGTATCGAGTCTATTACACCGCGAACGTCCAACTATATATTTTCTTGAGAACTATTGTTTCGATTGATTTATCTTTATTTGTTTCTCTCTCTCTCTCT
>JARPRG010000050.1:157519-172208 GCA_031001745.1 Hartigia nigra
TGTTGCTGTTGTTGTTGCTGTTGTTGTTGCTGCTGTTGCTGGTCCGATTGTTGTTGCTGTTGTTGGTTTTGCGAACTTTCCGACGTACCCAGAGGATCCTCTTTAGCACGCTTCGCGAGATGAGACCTCGCGTGCTTTCGAAGATGATCCTTTCTGTAAAAAGCCTTGCCACACTCGGTACATACTTCAGTCTTCTCGCCGGAGTGGATGACGAAGTGGAGATTGAGATGTTCTTTCCGTTTGAAACCCTTCATACATATGGAGCATATAAAAGGTCGGTCTGGATTGTGCCCTAGCTTATGTCTCTCCAGGTGTTCCTTGCGTTTGAGACCAGCACCGCAAATATCGCAAATGAATCGCCTTTCGATTTTATGACCAATCAGATGCTGCTCCAGGAGTTCCTTCTCTGGATAGGCCATGTTACATTGTGGACAGCAGAATAAGGTCGTCCCATCTAGAGCTGTCACAATGCTCACCTGCCCTGGCTTTGGCTTCTTCGGTTTAGGAGGCTTCTTCTTATATTTCTTCTTACGCTTTGGTTTCGTTCCTGCTTCCTGACCCTCCACTACATCCGGGATAATTTCCGTTTCACCTCCGGCTACTGTTATTTGCACCGATTGTTCACCAGAAGCAGTACTACCGGTCGCATCAAGACCGTCAGCACCCAATGGACTGGACTCTATAGTGGCTTCGCGCTTTATCGTCTCCGCAGAAAACTTCAAGAAGTGATGAAGACTTAACGGAAGAGTACTCGCAGGTAAACGAGAAAGATAGTCGGCCACGGTGCTGCCAGGAGTTGCAAGACTCTGCCAACTTGCTGGCATCGAGGTTATGAACTCCTCGTTACTCTGATTGCCCTGATTCTTGACACTGCCTCTTTTTATCAGAGCTACCGGTGTGGTACCTTCCTTTACATCCTCCTTAGATTCATCCATGCCCTCGCGAAGAATCAGATCTTGAGGTATCTGCGCTACCACCGTAAGACCTTCAGGTGCACCAGGTAGTTGAACTGTCTGCTGGATCGTTTGTTGAGACGTGGTCGTCACCGCTGTTGAGGTACTCTGAGTTGTCTGGTCGGACCTGAAAAATAATAAATCTCATACTGATATGTCTCATAATGCCAAATTCCTCATATAATCAGTCTGTCCCTTACGTTTGAGTCGTGGCAACTGTATTCTGAGGCTGAACTTGGATCTGAACACCGTCAGGCCCCTGCTGGCTATAGGCAACGGTGAGTACAGTGGCAGCTCCCTGTGGGAACTGCCCCAAGGATATGGGTGCCAAGTGGTACTTTGGTTGATCACCGCTATTCCCACTTTGTGAGACATTCGGATTGACCACTTGGATCTGGACGGTTTGCTGCTGCTGAGTACCATCCTTGCCTGGTACAGTGATCGGCAACGTGATAATCTGCTGCTGTTGGCTGTTGCTTCCCTGGGCCACAGCAAAGCCATTTGGATCAACTGGCCTTAAGTAGTGGACACCGCCCTCCCCGCCAGACAGAACACCAACAACCTGGCCACCAGTAGTGAGATTTTGTGCAAATTTTGCAGTGGCGAACTGGTGCACGGTGCCGGTGGGAAGCGAGCCAGTTGTGAAGCCAGGAAACGGGGTGAAATTCATCTTACCCCTGGATCAATCCTGAAAGAAGCACCAATAAAACGAAAATATTACGCACTGTACATATTTCAATTTCTTTTATCAATAGTACAAAGTATTGGGTATATTTATTTTAATCATTAGAACTACGATTCCTATGTCTGATAAACAGTTCATAAATTCCTGAGAGTATGCTACTCAACGAAAAGAACCTATTGGGATGACGGTAGTGATAGGAACGGTATGACTGTATGGTATAGTAAGGCAATCGAAAATGGTAAAGCAGAGACTAGGAAAGAAACAAATAGGCATGTTATCAAAGATGGAAACGGTGAACTTAAAACAACAAAAAAAGAACAAAACCGAAGTACTACACGTGCCCGAAGTAAAAGGGTAGAATTTCTAATATGACATAATAAAAGGTGAGAACATGAGGAAAATTCATCCTGTTTATAGCATATTATGGTGGTTGGTATATAATGGTGGTGCAAGCGTAAGAACAAGTTCATATTAGCTGATGATACTCTGAGACTGGAAGATGTGTTCAACACCTCCTCTTGAACCACCACCTCAGCTTCCACCGTGACGATTCCCGTGTGTGGGAGAGTAATGAGGCTGGGGTGAGGGTATCCCCCACCTCACCCCTGGGTCCCCCACCAGAATAGGGAACCAGGAGCAGGGAGGATAGACCTCAAAGTGGCCCAGGATTGCACCCCACTCCACCAGCTAGTAGTGCCCCACGTAGGGGGTAGAAGCTGCCGATGTTGGTGGCGGTGGCGGTACCGACAGCGGAGGTGGCTGATGCTACCTCGTGGGGCAGCGACAGCGGCACCAGACCAGCAGAGAATACATTCAGTCAGCCGTATTTTATTAGAGTTGGCTGGCTGGTTGACTCTCTGGCTGACTAGAAGGTTAGCTGGCTGGCACGGAGATGGCTGATGACGAAGAGGAGGTGGCAGCCAGACATAGTACTACCAGTGCGAAGCTTTGGTGCTAGTGGTGGTGGAGGTGATCCCAAAGAAGGGAGAGAACATCAGAGAGGTACCAAAGTAGGGGATAGTGTATAGCCTATGGGAGAGGGACGCCTCCTCCTCTTTCTACGTGACGTTCCTCATGACCAGTAGGAAGGGTATCCCTCAGGGAGGTGGTCCTGGAGCTTGAGGTGGTGGCGATCCCGATGGGAACATATATAGGTGGGAATACGGGAACCTAACGCGAAATAGAGCTTATTTTAAATATGCCTGGCCTAGTCACCGATCTTTCTCGAAGAAGGGAAGTCAAGTCAGGAAACAGCGGATGGAATCGGAAGTTCAAAGGCAGGTTCAGTCCTGGACGCGACGGTCTCAGGGTGTCTATTTGCGGATGTGTCCCATCACCAAGGGTAGGGGTACTTCAAGAAAGAAGGGATACTCTAAACGCCTATCCAGGGATCCCAATCAAGAATGCGGACAGTGGGGAACCCTACCATAGGGTAGGGTAGGATAGAGTAGGGCAGGGTAGGGTAGGGAACTGAACGGAATGAGACGGAGTGGAAATGGAAGGATGGGGATTTTTGAGACTATTAAGAGATCAAAAGAGCGCACCACGTACAGACTAACCAGGGACTGACATACCGCCCATGTCGTTGTGTTGCGCAGTATACTCTTCTGATACACACTAAATAATAACAAACGGACACCTACGATTATCGGCTGTCGACCCGGGTAGAACGATCGACTTGCATCCTCCTGGAACCATTTACCTCCAATACGTCTCTACATTCACCAGTTATTACACCATATCCTAGCCTGTGACGAATGTAAATGCGCGATCTGACCGTAAGAAAAACTGTATCGTCCTGCTACTTGTCCTCGTGATCTTCTCTGAAGTCTACCTACGTCTAACGTCTTCTATCTACCTCGACAACTTCGAGTTTAATGCGGCAACAGAGACAGACGGCTCTGACTTTCGTAAGGCGCATGACGTAATGGCGTCGACGCCGATTATACATAGGATGCATTTTAAACGCCAGACAGGATACAGCATCATTCCAGACACCGTTTCTTTCTCTCCTTAGGATTTCATGTTTCCATAAGAAATTCTAACCTATCATTTAATTATCAAAAAGTGCATACTTGACATTGGCTTTCTGCTAATACGACACGTATTCACCGCGCGCGACTACTACGCCGATGCTGACGCAGCCAAGATGGCCGCCAACAACGCCACGAGACACACCAAAGCTGTATTACTACGCGTCCAGCTTATGAATCGTACACTCTCATGTTTCCTTCTACGAACACGAGAGAACGTGCCTTGAGAATATTCTCAAAGTATCCGTAACAATATTACAGCACGTTAATGTCCCGTTGAGGGGATGATTTTAGGATAATTATATTAACGCAATAAAGAAAACGTGACTGAAGGATTATTCTCAGGGCGTTGGCCGTGTTGCGCCGCGACGATACAAAAAGAGTAAAATATAAAAGGCATCCGGTTGAACTCGACACGTCAGCAAATGTCCGCCATGATTATTCTCAGCTATCACCATATAAAAAAAAAAAAACAGTGGGGAGAGCTAAAAAGGCGATTCAGCAGAAATATTTGCCAAGAAATAAAAAAACGTTCTATATATACATAATTATTGAAGAAATATGTCTATATACAGGAAAAGATCAGAAAACTACTGCACTGGTGAAGCCAAGAACAGTAGGGATGTACTGGAACGTGACCGACAAGCAGGAAAGCGTCCTTGTATCGAACGTGGCAGCCAACGAACGCTAAGATCAGGTTGCGTCGCGTCAAAGTAACGTAGGAAGGAAGTAGAGGAATGTAAGGCATTATAAGCTGATGTAAAAGAAATGAGTCCAAAATCAGACAAGTTAATGCAAGTGAAGTAAAGCAAAGGCAAGTCAAGGAGACGAAGGCAGAAGGCAAGCCAAGGCAGGGCTGTTGTTTACACCCCCACCTCGTCGGGTTAGAGGCAGCGAGATGCCACGGAGGGGCCTCGGAGACCTCGGCGGGCACCCACCACCACGCAATTTCCAACCCCACCAGGCTCTCAACCACTGTCCGCAGCTCCAACCACCCCACCAAAGGCAGCCGGAGCCAGGCCGTGAGCCACGGTGAGGTCCCCGCGACGATTTTAGTGTCTTGGGGTGGGTGCGCTCTGTGGCCACCGTTTCGCGGTTTCTCGTCCACGCTTTCCACACGCTGAGCCACCATCATCCTCATCGTTCTAACCTCAAACGTACCCCGGGCGTATAACGTTATTGCGAGTTCGGTTTTGTTCCCGTGAATCCACCACCAGCACCGTCACCACCGCTAACGCCACTTCCAAGACGAAGACGATAACAGGAACAGCTACCACAAGAGTAACTACTGTCTCTGAAGAACTGAATCTAACTACGTCGGCTCTGTTCGGCCTTCTTCGTGTCGCTGGGCTGACTTGGTACTCACTTTTCTTTTTCCTTCCCTTTTTTCACCGATAATCCTTACTCTTGAAAACACGGTGTGTGTGCCTTCTGTGTGAACGTGTACGCATCCCCAAGTACGTTTATGCCTGGAGTAAAGTTCGGGTACGTTTCTGTTTCACTATCGCGAGAAAACGCGCCGAGCAACGCCACGCCACGCCGAGAGACTTCTACTACTTCTCTACATCAGCAAGAGAGCCACCGAGCACGCACCGAGAGAGAGACGGAGTAAGCGCCAGTGAGAGAGCAAGAGAGAGAGAGACAGAGAGAACGCGCAGCTGAGCGACAGGGAACGAAAGAGAGCGAGAGAGAAACAGACAGAGAGAAAGACGGACGAAGAAATAGAGAGTTCATCGGCGTCCTACTTACTTGTACTTAAATCCTCGTCGCAGTGCAACACTTGAACCACTACTAAACACTGTCACACTGTACAGACTAGTAGAGCATTGAAAACTGATTCGTTTTATTAAACGTAAAGTGAAGTTAGCACGAACGTACTTGCTCTACGCGAGTCCATTCGAAAAAGTACGAAGCGTGTACACCTACGGTATATAGGCCTGATATTCTCTGGCTTCGGTTAGAAATCTTCGCCTAAGTTGGCTTAATGGCTGAACGGGCCACTTCACAATAGCAGTCCACTTTGTTTTTATAGCTTCAGAGCTAGGTAACTATCTAACCGCTTGAATGATTGGTTTGTTGATTCACGAACTTGCTGCCTGGCTGGATACCTGCCGTTCCCAATTCTTAGCGTAACAGCAACTTTCTCATTTCTACAAGAGGCCTCATTCCAGCTTGCCAATACACTGGACACCGCGATGATCCTTTTCGTGAAACCACGTTATATGGAATATTGCACAATTTCTGTGGATACATCACACATCGTGAAACAGAGATAGATACATACGCACGTATGTATACGTCACGCACTAAATGTAAAAATTACGCGTGTATAGGTATTTCGTTATAATATTGAAATAAGCGTTTATACTGTGTTCGAGCTAAGACTGACACTCGCGTCTCCCTCTTTGCGATCTATTCGGAACTTCAGACGGACGAAAAAAAATCTGTCAAAGTATACAGAAAGGAAAGAGATATTGTCTTTTATTATTGAAGTTATACTTTGTGGACGATGCCATAAACGCGCTTCCGGGTTTTGCACTACCGACCTGACTTTGCGAGTATGGCCGTGAAGTGTAGTGCGCGTCAGCAGGAGTAACATTCGACAAGCTAACGGTACTTAGCCACCGGGCGGCAAGTTCGGACAATGCCGTGACTCGCTGCGCTTTACCTTACGTTTGCGTTCTACGCCACGGAGAAACAGACACCACGACGCTCCTGACGTAGACAACCTCGCGATACGCGCATCTGTCTTGTTTCCTTATGCTCCTTGACGATGACTTAGTGGTACTCCGAAATTAGTCGATTAACTTTATTTGCGTCTTCGGTATTTTTGATGTAGATATTGTACTGTGCCATTGTTCTACTGATTGATAATCTATCTTTGCTTTTTTTTTTTTTTACGAATTGTTAGAATATTCTATCTTGATTTATTAACGATGGCGAACCTTATTCGTTTAGAAATTCGACGCCTACGGGAGCGCCATCTCGAGGTTGACCTGTGGTACTAATGATTGAAGCGTGGAACATCTACGTTCTTCATTATTTTATTGCAGGAATATTTTGTTATTTTTGCTATGAAAATTAATGATTTTTGTTGGTATTTATTTTCAGCTGGATAATATCTCGATTGCCAATATTTTTCTCTGGATTACTGAATACATCATTTTCATTTTTTCCGTCATGCGCTGTACAACCCTTACATGCGCGCGCAACGTATTGAATGTGTATTTAGGTTAGATTGGGTTTTTGTAGGTTTTCAACACTGGATGACTGAGGGCAGCACAGATATTTAAACATTTGGCGCGCAACACTTGAAATTTGAATTTAATTGTATGTAATATTTATCTCTCACGCTGTACGTAATATGTTATTGAAAATAAAGAACATTATTGAAAATTAGTACTTCTTATTTTTTATTTATGCAGCATCTATATCATTAATGAACCCAGTAATAAAAAGTCGAGGGAGTCATTCATCAATGTCTTCTACACGAGATTTCACAGAACATATTATGTCAGTGACATATATGTCAGTTATTCGAGGAAAAATGATAGCGAAATGTTCGCGTAAATTCTGAAAATGTCCTAGGGGATTCAAAGAATCCCAGTAAACACAGGGTCAGTAAAGATCAGACGTTCTTTGCATGCGCTCAACATATAAAGAATACAAGAGCTTATTATTCTCGTAGTAGAAGGGATTATCATTGGCGTCAAGATCAGGTCTGTAATCCGCAGTGTAGCTACTTTGACTGGAACTACAGCCATCGCAAGAAGATGATGACGAAGATCCCTGAGATGGTTCTGCATGATTTGGTGACGGTATGAAATTTCTGCTTCCCCAATCTGATTCCATCTTCTCCTGTGAAGTTTCTTGTAATCGAGCAGCATAGCCATTTATATGAAGATTGTTGATTCTCTTGCTCAGTGGCATAAATTCTCCAGACTCCTCTTCAATGGTACGTCCTCTTTTCCTAAAAAATATTCAGTGAACACAATGAAGAAAAATTCTTTAATTTCTTGTTTGAATTCTTATTACTGTATATCCCTTGTCATAATAAATTGGTCACAGAGTTTGATTAATTTGATAAGTCATCAACGTCATGTAAATATACACTAACCTGTTGGCTTGTGTCATCTTCAAAGTAATAGCAGCTCTCTTCTCAGAGCTTCTACTACGTCGACTCTCTCGATAATTTCATAATACTATACTTTATATATATCTTTAATATACCCTAAATTCTCTCTGATCACCGGAAATATCAAATAATATTTTCAACACAACACATTCAGATCACGCAACTCTGGATCTTCCAGGATGTTTCTCTCACTTATCGGCCATGTTCGTTTACAGATGACGTTTTGTCGTTAGCTATGAATCCGCCAGAGGCGTCCCAGGGAAATCAGTAGTTAAAGAATTATGTTTTTCAAAATAAAGATATTAACTCAAAATTAAATTATCAAATCTCTTAAATCAATTTCCTGTATCTCTGTCAGTTATATATAACAAAGAGAATTTACGATTTTCAATACGGTAAACTGTAAATAATCAGAATATTCAATGACAGGCCATTTTCAGTATTTAAATATTTTTCAAGAAGAATATGTTGGCATATGACAACAATTAGGGCGTAATAATCTCGGCTCAATATTGTATAAATGAAACATTAAAAAATGTATAAGTTTATTGTCTATGCATTTATGAGCATATAAATATGAACGTGGCTTAAGCAACTGGTTGCCGCGGTAACATTTGAGCACAACAATATACTACACTTCATGAGTAAAACTTGCATTATCACTACGAAAAGTTAAAACCAAGCAGACATACAATTCTAAGAGCAACTTATTCTCAAGAAACAATGGCTACCAATGAACTTAGCAACGGTAGAATACAGCACACAACCGGGCCACAACGTTTAAGTACTGACAAAGCGAAAAAAGGTAAACACTTGATTATATTTTCATTGCTGACTTTTTCCACGACGGGAATAATATAAATATTTTATTGTATTCATAAAATATACGAATATTACTAATTGTTCGTGTTAATATTCTGATATTTGCTATTATACACTATGACAATATTTTAATTAAATTTTTTTATAATAAAGCAATTAAACCACTACAGTGTCTCAAATATTTTATTTTTCAAAATCTTTTGTTTTATTAGTACCGGATATATCAGCTATAGAAAATAGAAATTGGTTGTTGCACAGACATTATATACGACACGAATATAAAATATGCAAGATTCTTATTCAAGAGGAATTAGCCAGATCAAATGGACACAATGAATATGCTAATTATTTGCAGGTAGGTGTACCATGTTTATGGTGAATCCAATTGAAGGAATATTCTTCGTAATCGAAGGAGAATATCTCCTTGAGGAGAAAATTTGTCATTTTCTTTATAAAAGCATGTCGTTTTTATTTTAGGGTTTGATAATGAGAAAGGAAGGAAAAATACAGGATTCCCTAGATAGCTTTCAAAATGCGTATAACGTAAATTCGCGAAATGTGAATAACGTGAAACAAATAGCAAAATCTCTGTATGTAATATAAACATTACATTATTATATTTTATAAAATAATACAAGTTTCATTAAATTAATACATTTATATCTTAGGTATCTATTGGGCAGCCACAATCGTGCTCTGGAGGCTTATTTGGAGGCTGAAAGAATGTCTTTAGTCCCAGACTGGGAGATTTTATATAATATCGGTAAAATATTTTCAATTAAAATTATTTTTGCTATAACTTTGTTCGTGATTGATACTGTGACATTGATATAGAATTTTCTCCCTCTGTATTATCAGCTGATATAATAACACAATATAATATTTTTCGTCCCGAATTTCATGTTAATTTTACATTTTGGTGTAAAGAAACGAGGGATAACTAAATCTCTATAGAGACGACCTACCAAGGGATATTATATTGTTTTAATGTGACAAGTATTAATGATAAGTATTCTATCGGTTGTGATATGTTTATGGATAATTTAACAACACTCCTTATATTATATTAATCTTATGATTAATATGAAAATATTTGGAATCGAATTTCTGCCTCTTACATAAAACCCATTACACCGATTGTAAAAGTTCAAGAAGGTTTTAAAATAATGGTACCTTGAACATTGTGTAGATTAAAAATTTTAATTCTTATGTATATGGTATTCAAGTGTTTGTTAGTTTACAATATTATATCGAGGAAGTATAAATGAATTAATGTATAAGTAAAAATGAAGTGGTGGTTCACGGGAAGATGAGGCAAGATGGGCTGCCCATAAAATTGCTTGAAAATATCTAGATAAAAAAATATATGAATCATATACAATCAGTATAAAATAGCAAAAATCTTATACTAATTGTGTATAATTTACATAATTTTTTTCTTGGTTAGGGTAATCATGATACATTTGTAGAATTGGTCATACAGCATAATTTCCTTAAGTCTTCCCTTGTTTCACCTTCCCTTAATCAAAGTTGCTTCAATTCTAAGAAGTGCAAATAAATAAAATCATGAAAGCCGTACAAGGCGTCCGATTAAGATTTATTTGGATTCTGATTGATTACAGGCGAGTGTTATATCAAGTTTGATAAACGTGAGGAAGCCAAAAAATATCTAAGAAGAGCCGTTGGTTTAACGAAAAATGAGATGCCTCATCTTGCTCTAGCAAAACTGTATGTTATGGAGGATCAGGTTACGGAGGCCGTCAGTGTTTACACATCAGCGTTAGAGTTTGTAAAGCTTCATTTAATTTGACAATGTTTTTGATTCCTGAAATACGAGTATTACGTCAAGCTCTGAGATACCGTGCGTGTAATATACTTCGAAAGATACGACTAAACGCAAGAAACAAATAAAAATGAGTTTATAATCGTTAAGATTTTATGGATGCCATTGATATTATAAAAACAGACACAATTCTGAAATTGTAAATTTCTTTTTGTGAAACGTATCTCTCGCTATTTCAAACGAATTTCAAGTATCTCAAAGGTCAATGAAGAAACAAAACAAAGAAAACTTCAGCATTTTAAATTTAATTGAAAATCAATTTCTCATTTGTTTTGTCCAGACTGGCTTACATTGCGATAACGAAGGGCATCCTTTATACAACTTAATGAAAACTATACGTTCTCTTGAAAGTTTGTCAACCACAAAAGCACAAATAAGCTTCCAGCGTAACTGTTACTAATCATTCATTTTATTGAGTCAAAAGAGAAACTGAATCAGCAAGTGTTAACGTGTCTCATAGAAAATTCAAATATTCCAATATTGTCCTGATATAGAAACTAGAATAAATAACTCTTTGACCATTTTTCTTCTCAGTGGTTCCCCTGACAGCGAGGATATTGCTACGGAATTGGGTTTACTGTATTTAAAGATGGGTGACACCCAAAGAGCATTTCAGCAATTTGGCGCAGCCTTGGCACAATCACCAACTTGTTCAAAAGCTTTATTACCAATGGCATCTATAATGCAGGTATTACCTTCGATCTAAAGTGTATCAACAAAATATACAAGATTTTACAATATATCACTGTCCAAGGATCATTATTAACTCCAATTAATTATTTTTCTTTTCATTGCCCCAGGCGCACCGTGAATACGACGTTGCCTTATCTAAATACAAAACAGCTGCACAGACCATACCAGAGTCATCCGCCCTCTGGAATAATGTGGGAATGTGTTTCTATGGAAAACAAAAATTCGTCGCTGTAAGTACACATAATTCTGATTTATTGCATCAATATTAAATTTCTACATATTATAAGACACGGCCTATGTGCTCTAGGAAAGCTCCACGAGAGTATACTGTATTAGATGAAATATAGTAAAAATATTAAGATGAAAATATAGTAGAGCTCCTAATGACATATCCAAGTTCGTATTTTCCTTTTGTCAAAGATTTTCAATGTGAAAGCCAAAACACTTTTTCTTGTTCGACACGTGATATCCATTGATAATCTGACGCAATTTCCAGTATACTGAATAAAGTTAAAGAAGTTTTCACGTTAAAGTAAACGATGCATATATATATGTATATATATAGTTTAGGGTGCCGTTACTCATTTTCACTTCTATTCATATTAAGGACGAACCCAAAAATTTACGGCAGTTATGCTTGCGGGTTCGCAACGCTTCCCGTTAATATTATTTATTATCCAAAAAAAAAGAAGTAGAGATGATGATGCAGTACGTTACATTTCTTTTTGGATACCTGTTTTTATGGTGAATAATGCTTGAGATTAGATATAAACGAGATCAGTATTCTTTGTGGTACAGAATACAGTAAGGATTAGAGGGGATGAATGATACTTTAAATCATTATTATTTGCACCGCTTTTCTTCTTCTTCAGTATTCTTTAAGCCCATTCGTATAATTTAAGATGGCTTCGGCACGTATTAGGAGTGGCTTTGCCGGAGTTATATTATATGTGTCATATCTGTGTTAACCGACTTTTTAAAAGTGAAACTCGATTTTTAACTAGAAGTCAGGTAATACTTTTTAGCGTTACAAAAAATGTAGCTACAAAATTCAGACATATTGTATTTCTTATCCGTGATCGTAGGCAATCAGCTGTTTGAAAAGGGCGCATTACTTGAATCCAATGGCTCTATATCCGGTATGTAATTTGGGAATTGTGTTATTGACAACTGGTCAACCAGCTTCAGCTGCTACTTATTTGTGCGCAGCTATTTCCGCAGGACCGATGCATCCTTCGCCATACTTGCTGCTCGGACGTGAGTGTTTTTCGATATTTCTCTACTTGTCAATAAGGTTCCTTTGTGTTTCCAGCACCCCCAGAAATAGCTTCAATATCAGTGAAACCTCTTGGGAAAAGGCGGACGTTCCTATTAGAGATAGATATTCAATTACTCGTGTATCAAAACACAAACGAAATATTGAATGACACGTGATCTCGTGCCTTTGATATATATTCTCCACGAATAATATTTTCGTCGCTAGGAGTATCAATGAATTTTATTATTCATAGCAAATATTTTTCATTTTTGTTCACTGCTGTGTTGTTTAAAAAAAAATAGCCTTAAGTCAGTTAAGTATTAGAAGTATGTTGAAACAAATTTTCGCGAATTTCGACCATGTCGAGTGCGTGAATCATCGTGCTGAAATTCCACATGAAAATATAATTAAATAAAAAAATTGTATAGCAGTTTTTGAGATTCTTTGGAATTCTCTTTGCTCCAGACTAATAGAAAAAAAGCATATCAAAGCCTCGTCGCGGTATTATATTTGTGTTGATAAGAAAAAACAAAATGGCTTTTTGACAAAAATATCTTAGAACTTACGTGAAGGACTGATTTATGAATTTTATAGTAGCTCTCAGACAACTGGATGATTTGGAGGCTGCGGAGAAAGCGCTAACGAAGGCACATTCCTTGGCACCTCAGGATCCTTTGGTACTTGTTAATTATGCAATAATTCTTGACGCCAAAGGTGATCAGAAAGGGGCTGCTGACACTTTGACAGCATTCACTGATGTCACGGCAGTAATTAACGTTGATCTCGAGGTGCGTAACGGCTACAAGCTCGTGTATACTAGGACTGCGGTTCGTTTGCATATATGCAGATCTCAATTCTAATATCCAAATGATATTTGTCTGTCATCGATATTCCAATATTCTAACACAGATTGCAGAAGCGGCAAGAAAACTGGCAGCTAAACTACGTAGAAGCAGTAACAACGGGGACGAGAATAAGAGAATTTTAACCGACGACGAGGTCTGAGATTTCTTATAAAAATTTTTACTGACGTCGGATGACTCTTTTCATGACATTTCAACGAAAATCGAGGCTTCTCTATAGGATGAACTTGTAGCACCAAGAAATACCTAAATTAAATATATATATATATATATATATTACTTTATACAACGAACCAAATTAAACTTCGTAGACACCAATAAAAATAAACAGTACACGAAAATGAAGTATAAATTTCATAAATTTTGATTTTTATAACAAAAAAAAAACGAAAACCTTTTACAATTATGAGGATCCACTTCATGTCGTTTCAAAAAAGTTGTTAATCATTTTCCTTCTCATTAAAAGATACGATAGTTGTGCATTTTTTGATATAACGATAACGATGCTAATTAGCAGTTAGCTCCAAAATGCTTAGACGTTATACGAATAAAAAATATATTGAAATATCGACGTATGGAATCTTCCAGTATTTCATTATTACACAAGAATATTATTTCTGATCCTCTTCTAATTAATTCCCTATTCGTTTCACCTGTTGATTCTACCGTTTAAATCTAAAACAAGTTGTCTCGTGCGGCAAGGAAAAACACATCTTGAGAACGTTTTATCGTTCGATTAATTGTATCGTATACTCCGAGGTTAATTAAGTTCCTCCAAGGAAAATTCAGCGTCTCAGTATCGAACCAGAAATTGTATTGGGTTTCCTCGATTCTCCCTTAGCACGCAAATACCATTTTACGTAGTTTAGTCACGCGCAGCTTTCGAAGAGTTCGCAAGTTGCCCTGCGAAAAGAAAAATAAGAAAACGGTAGTGTCGGATTAAAAAGAAAAATTCATTCGCTTCTTCTCTTATACCTGGATTGATGATCATCTTCTACCTCTAGTATCTCATGAATTAGATGTTGCCATTCCGTCTTCAAGAATCGGCTTATTGTCTCTCTACAAAGAGTCAGCGACTGTAGTCAGCCATGACGAATGATCAGTTTTTTCGTCAGCTTCATTTTTTCGTCCATGTCTTAGAGAATGTATTCTTTGATGTGCTATCTGCTTTGTATTATTTCTGGACGAGTCTTTACGTTCGCTAACGTTTAATTTACCAATTGAAAAAAAAGGACACAGTTGAGGTTTGACAATATTGTGGAATTTCATTTCGATATTTATAAGCCAGGAAATTTGTTTTTCGGGGCTTCAAGCTTTCAGGCTTCTTCGTTAAATGTGCCAAACAGCAGGCACCTTAAAAGATTTCAATATGGCAGTATATTGTGTATAGATTGAGAGGCACAA
>JARPRG010000050.1:172308-183563 GCA_031001745.1 Hartigia nigra
CGTTAAATGTGCCAAACAGCAGGCACCTTAAAAGATTTCAATATGGCAGTATATTGTGTATAGATTGAGAGGCACAATGAACAAGGAAGTTTCTATATCAATTTTTGATAACACAATGATAATATAGAGTTTTATATGGAATGGTATGTGAAGAAAAGAATTCGGCGCTTCCGAACATTCATGAAAGTATAAGAATTTTTTTCAGCACGTGGAACAATGTAGATCAATATGTTGAGAGAAAAGACGAGAAAAGATATTTTTATAGATGCCAAACGAACGTCAGAGAATTCGTCACGTCAGAAACCATTACTCGTGACGTTCGCAAGGAGAATAAAGTATTAGGACCGTAAACAGTGAATCTTGAAATTCAAGCGAAAATGATTACACAATTTTATTGAGGACCATTTTGGATAATATACACCGCATACTATTCAAATATGCGCTCGAAAGCTTTGATTCCCAGCTGGGCTCAATAGATGGAAATCGTCGCGCTTTAAAGGTTTTTTTTTTTCGAACGCTTTTTCCTTCTCTCTCTCTCTCTCTCTCTCCCTCGTTCTTTTTTCATTTCACTCTCACTCTCTTACTCTTACACACATAGACATCATAAAGTTGATATCCCGACGCACTCTATACAATGACAAAACATTTTACATGGTACATATATACATATAACATATAATCGACGCTTACGCAATTTTTACAAATTATTTATATTATTTGTTGACATTAAAAACTAATGAACAACGTATTACTATAAATATTTGTAGGAACGGACGCATAGTGCCGTTAACCTAATTTTTTCTTATGAAACGATAACAACTTTACAACACGTTATTATAGCCATTACGTAAAATATTATATACAACGGTTGGCAATAGATATTATTATAATTCGTTGTTATTTGTACACGCATTATCGTTTATCTATTATAAAAATAATTCATAGTCGTTATACTTACAACTGAAAAACGTATTTTACAGTAAGGCGTCTATCGTCTAGAGATCAATGATCTTTTATCGTATCCTATAGTCTCTATTTTTCATGATTCACGTAGAAAGGCTGACAAATATTTCGAACGTCAATAAGACGACTGAGAAGTCCGTCCCGCATGAAAATTACTTGGATACCCCATATATGCTTATACGTATCATCGATTTCTTATCAGTTCTATCAACTCGTTTTATGCCCAACAACAATGACAATTTTTCCACTTTACGGAGTCGCAACAATGCCGGATCTTATTTGCCAGAAAGGTCAGAGAATTTCTATACTGTAATGTGTTTATAGTAAACAGGACCATCTTTGATGGTACTAGAAGGCAAATATTATTAATAGAAATGTGTCCGATTCTTTTGAAATTTCTAGGGTCCATACGATAAACTGTCAATGTATCGTGAAAAATTGTAAATTGCATTTATCCAATTTCAGATAACGCAGATATTTCCATTGTCGTGGATATTGCTAATTTCAAAGTTAAATATTCGACGGACGACTCGCTTTGAGAGGGGACATATTTTGAAAACAGACAATTTTTAAGCATTATTCTGGATTTACAGAAGTCTTCTCCGTGAAATGACATTGCTATTTTCGAAACAGAGGCTTGACTTTCTTACGAAAGTAATTACACCAGAATGGCTTCGGGAGCGAGACCCACTGCGCATAATAAGAGAGGATTTATTCAAACAGCTCTCACATACATTCGCCTCGTGCTTTTGTCCCTTTACAAAATTTCAATTCTCTTACGAGTCTTGTTTGCCACGTGTACACTGCTCAAAATCTAAAGTGTTTAAGTACATAAGAAGAACAATGGTTCTGCAATCATGCGCAAAAGAGAAGCTTCTCGAGAGCACACTGAGTGTTTATAAAACTCAATTAAAAAGAAAGGGTCATAAGACCGAGGGTTAAAAATATATTTCACAAATTAAAAAATTGATTAAACCCCGTAAATCGATAGAACTGATAACGTGTGTTAACGTAAATACCCTCGATCTAATCCGTTGAATTATTTTCAATTCCGTCACGAGTACCTGACGCAGTCTGTTGACATTTTGAGGACCATCGAAATAGATCTTTACGTTTGCACGAATTTATTCGAAAAAGGAAAAACGAAATACAGCCAGATGAACTGTTTAATTTCGCGTGTTAATTTCATCGTTGAGGTTATAAGTACAGTCCGGAAGAAATAGTTCGAAGGAACTGCTTTAGAAGTTTATTAAGGAAGAAAAAGTAGGCTACACAAAGGAAGAAGCAGTTAGGAACGGAAGGGTATGAGAAAGTAATTCGAAACGATAAGATGTATTTTAAAAGCATGTAGTTTCCAGGCCCTGTCACTTGCATCATACGTAAGTGCTCTGCACGTCAGTCTGTTGGGTCGGTGGCTGCCATTTCTTGATAATTCGCGGTTTGAAGAGCTGGCCAAATGTCGTACGAAATTGTCTGGACATCGAACAGTAGAGTATAAAGTTGATGGCACCATTGAGTAGGGCAAGAATATCCATGACCTCGCCGAAATTATGATAGCAATTCCTGAAGAAGCAATCGCCCAATACACCAGAGAGGAGGCCAAGAATACCCTGTGGAAATTCAGTGACCAGGAAGAGAAGTAAAACGGCTACGAGCATCCTGGTCGTCCTGTCGGCTCTCCTTTCGGACTTGCTGGTTCTGCGCGAGCATCCACCATTGTTCGTCATTGCGCAGGGGTTGTAACCCCTCAGGGCCTGCTTTCTACCCTTTGCCCTGAGCAGACGTTAGAGCACTATTGTCATATCGACAAAACGCCATAGACATGCATGAGCAACTCGATAAATAAAGACACAGAGCATTACGCGAGTACCGAAGATATAAACTTTTGCCAAGGGTTGAATTTCGGTGGATAAATTTTAAATAATAAATAAAGAGATAATGCAAATCTTATATGATGACTGTACAAACGTTTTGACAGTTACTTTACATCCACTTTTGTCATCAGTATCTTCTACGTGTAACCGTCCCTCGTCTTTCATTCCCCAAGACTAAGTATTTGTCATGTATCAGGGGTAAATGAATGGCACAAGACTGCATACCAACACCCTTCAACATGGATTCATTATGCATAATGCTGAAAAGACTCTCGAGAATTGGTTGGAGGCTGAATCGAAACCCTGGGGACGCACTCCCCCATAAAATTATATTCAAATTGCGGTTTTGAAAATGAGGCGAATGTACGATATTTTTGAGGGCACTGGTCGAGGAGCTTGAAATTGTTTTACTAAAGCGTCATCTGTTTGATATTTTGAAGATAGTCGTTACGACTCGCAGGGTTGATCTGACTTTCAAAACAGCAAATATACAAACAGGGGCTATATATAGCAACGAAAGATCCATACTTCCATGTTGTTACTAGGGTAGAATATATTATCATAGAGACTTAGAATTTTCTTGTTAAATGGACCCTTTAGATAACGTAGATGTCTTACCTATAAAGAGCCTTTATCAGCCAGCAACTGATGACGGTGAGGATGAGACAGGGTAGTAGCTTCACGACAACCCCGAGGATCCAAAAATTGAGTTGATAAAGAACACCCTTGCTGCCAGTGTAATTCGCGTCCACGTGATACAGAATCTCCTCGGTACCATTTTCGTAAAATCTCTGCTGATTAATCTGCGAGTACGATTAAACCGAAGGTTAGAAAAAGGGCGGGTAAGTTATTTAAAGAAAAATTAGATAGGAATCAAAATTATGAAAAATCATTTCCACGGGGATGATACTGTCATTGAAATGATGGTAAATGGTATGTAAATTGACTGCCATCTATCGGTAGAACAATTGACGTCAATTTACGTGGTAACGACGGTGCTTAATGTTGATTATATAACATGGAATGATAAATATCTGTGATGATTTCCTCTCACCCCGAAAACGAGATAACTTGGCGCGCAGGCAACGAAGGGTGCTAGGAAGCTACTCCAAAGCGCTATTCTACATCGGGATGCTGAACACCACGAGTGATTGTGTTGTGGAAATCTGAAATTTTTAATTAACCGAATTTTTAGTAATGACGGTACAAATATCGCAATGCTATAGTATCGGAACGTCTCTCGATTTTAAATTGTATGAAAATTGTATAAAATGTAGTAAACATTATGGTAGTAGCATTATCCTCGTCGTTTGAGTTTTGATTTCGTTTGATGCAAATATAAATGAAAGATCATCGAATTTTATGCGAATTATACCAGCAGAGTATATGGAACTTTGAAAGCTATCAAAGCTTTCCTGTAAATAACTAAATTTGCATATGATGTTAATTGCGAAATAATTTAATCAAAGTTAGAAGTAAGAATTTTCGTCAATTAATGCGCATCGGATACGTATTAAAAGTACGTTCAACTCGCTAGTCCCATTTGAAGAAACACAAACCGAATGAAATTGCTGTTGAATATCAATTAAAGTTTTCAAGGAATCCCGCGAAAATGAAAAAAAAAGAGCCAAAGAAATTACGTAAAGCCATAGCAATAAATCTTTTGTTCACGATTATTTTGACTTTGATATACTAAAAATGACGTTTCTTCTCGAATAACACCATTTTCATTTCCTTCTGAATGATCCGACTTTTTTATCGCAGCGTGATTGGATATTGCATGGCTTTGTACAGCAAATTATTGTATAGCAATCCCAATACCTTGCTGATGGCGACAAAAATGGTTTCGAACTGTTTCCCAGCATCTTACTGGTAACCTCCACAACGACAGCATAAAAATCATTAGCTAACATGTCAAATGCAAGCTGTGCTACATAAAATTGTCAAAAATTGAATAACGCGTTGGCACGTAATTAACGACAAACAAATTATACGATGATGTTAAATAATTATTAACGATCATTAAAAAGTGATTGCACGCTATTACGAAACCTCATGTAAAATTATGGAAAAATTCGAAAACCTCATTAATTACCTGTTCAAGTTATCATTGTACCTTTACGCTGTTTACAAGAGAAAACAAAAAGCTTCGGAATAAATACACGTAGATAATCGGAGACAGGAAAGCAAACCACGTTACCTATACGATTTGCATGATAATCTCTTATCGTTAAGCTTACTTTATTACGCGCCATAATCTATGCAAATAGGGCCATGTGTGTACATAGCTTAACGGTACTAGCTCGTGAGCTTACCATTAATACGTTACAAGGGATGATCTTGGGCATTAGACGATCTCAACCAATGACGAAACGTCTATGAGAATACGTCCAGTGAACAAACAATCGGATGAAACGGTTTGATGAATTTTTTGTATCACTATCTGACGGTCCATCCTTGCTTTGATACATATAGAGTATGATTATTGTAACCTCGTGTGCCTCAAGGTTGACCAAAAATTTCGGATGAAACCTGATTTTCGATAATACAAAAAAAAGAGATCCTAAGCTCTCATTACCGTCTGTACAATTTTTTGTTGAAAATGTTGTTGAGTTATACTCAGGGTATATATAAGACACACCACCTTTTTTATGTTTGTAACATGTAACCTTCACATCTGCTATATTATGAAGAAATTTCGCGAGTTCTGAGATCAGCTGGAATAAGAATGTCAGAGAAGTCTTTACGATTCTGGGAACATCTATTATTTATTCAGTACGTCGCGTTACATTATCGATAGAAAACTTATCTGAAAGATTTTAATAAAATACCAGTACTTTAATTTGTAAAGAAAAAAAGATCAAACACAAATTCGCTTTTCACCGATGAAAAAAGTATCGAAAATTAGTTAGAGTGTCGATGACTTACGTTTTTACGTAAAAACTTTAATATATTACACGCATCTAATGATTTACTACTAAAAGACAAATGGTTAAGTCACTCTTGCCATTTTTATTCTGGAAAATTTTATAATGGCCGTCACGAAAGGCACTCTCCAACAGAAACAGGAAATCAAGTAAAACGTGCTCGGAAAATAAATTACAATCGCTACAGATATAAGGGATAGTCAATTGCGCGCGACCCTAATCGTGAAACATGACTTGACACGGCCGAAAACTTTATCTTGAAAAAATTGATGGAAAGGTCATTAACGCATTGATATTTGGCAAGACCGAAACGTCTATATATACAAAAGTTTATAACACCGAGTCATGAATAATGGATGACAGGGTGAAGCAGGAAGGAAATGTTTCGGAAGGAATCACAGTAGTAGAAGGTAAATCCAAAAGCATTATGTAGACATTAATAGTGCGTGCAATGACACGCATATTAAGCGGGACTTAGATAAACATAGAATCCAACCTAACGCTTTGAATGCCACGTCACCCATATTCCTATTCTTAGAAAATACGATCCCGACTGAAACATGAAATTGATTTAATAAATTATTAGTCAAACATTTCTGACATGTCTTACACCGTGCCAAATGTAATTGGAATTTATGTTCTAGTCAAACATTCACCTTGGCTACATCCCCCGTGTAAACTGCGCGATAGTTTCTCAAAATGGCCGCCATGTCTCAACATTAAAGTGCAGAGCGCGTGGCTGTATATAAACTACGTACGAGAGCTGGTTTAAAGCTCCAGTAACAAAATCATCATAAGATATAAGAAACACTAATGGGGTTTCCTTATGAAAACCTAAGTGAGTTCTTATATATACAAATTTCGTCGAACATTGTTTGGATTCGGTTCCTAAGTTCTACAAGTCCATAGAGTCCTGTCGATACTACTGTCACCCTAATTGTATTACTGCTATTGAATTCCTCCTGATTTAATTGGCCCAGTGATTGACACCTATCTTACTACCGAGGGTAAAGCTACAAGGAGAATAAGGAAGTAAGGAAGATATAAGAAAGGCTTAGGGCAGAATAAAAGAAGTCATTTCGCTCACCTGATTGCGATGTATCTCCATACTGCCAGAGTCAAGGTAAGTCCTATACTGATAGTGTGAAGAACCTGAGTGAAGTGCATGTGAAAAAGTATGAAGACTGCCCATCCAAATGGAAATATTTTATGATCTTGTACGACAATATAACGATAAAAAGCAAACGGAACATATTCAACCATTACTAGCATATCAGCCGTAGCGAGACCGGTCAATATCCTGTTAATAGGGACAGTCACCATGTCTTTCCTCGTTAGAACAACAATGTTGAGCATATTTGCGATGGTGCCGAAAATGCAGACCATCAGTGCAACGTATCCGTGATAAACTTTGTAAGAAAGCGCCAAATCTCGCACTACGCCATTGCAGTAGCATGGCGCCGGCACTGTGTGTACGGTTGGAAGAATGGCAAAACTGAAGTTATTCACATAGTCGATATCTTCTTCGGTGATATTTAACTTCCGAAAGATGTCGCTAATGTTCTCTTGATGATTCATCGTTGTTACGCCACGGAGTAGCTGCTTCAGATAGAGCAGAGACGTATTCAGTTGGTTAAATTGCGTGTCGTAGTCCATGTGGTGTAACATGACATTTTAAAGGTTATTTTAATTGCGGATGCAAAATCGAAGATCGTAAGATCTTGTCACTAGTTATAATCATTGCTTTCGTCGGAATTTTTATTAGCTTCTTGCTTCAGTCTTGTGACACCACTTTAATTACATTGTGGAATTTAGATCAATGGCGGGGGGGTGTTTTTCTTCTTTGAAGGTCGTGAATAGTAATCAACGTGGGTTGAGACTTTTCCAAACTTCAAGGTAGACGTTTACGATAATCTTCATTATGCTCCAAGATTAATTCAGGGTCGATAGGAAAATCTGCAAGAAAACGATGATATCTTTAAGGTGCATACAAAATACTCTTGAATAGAAGAACTTATGTTTTTGCTATGTACGATATATGTATATGTCGTCTACTGTGTTATTTAATGACCGCGTAAGTAAATTCTTGAAAAATTTGCCCAGGTAAATGAATACCTTGTAAACGGTTAAATTTAACAAATCAATTTTTGTTCTATACCACAGTGGTAATAAAGTATGTTGAATAAGGATTTCTAAGATATATTGATAATGGTTTTTATGCACTTAAAGTCATTATTGATCATATCTTTCTGCAAATCATAACGAAATTCAATATCGCTGTATGAATCCGTAATCAAACATGGATAATTCTACTTTTCAGTAAACAATACGTATCTCGTGTGGATTTTTATACTCGGGCGATACTTTATGCCGGTGGAAAAAATCTACGTGAGGGATTGAAAACTTTCACCATTTTGATACGCAGTTGAGGATTATCGTAGCGGCGCTATTTTTTTTCCCCCTAGCAGATTATCTTCCCGATCGAGGAGAAAGTGGCATGTAATATTTTTACCCTCCTTGGCATGCTTACGAAAGGAATCGATAGTGATCTTCAAATCTGTGTAAGAAAGTTTGTGAATATAAATCCTTCAAAATAAGAATTTGGTTATGGTGATTTAATGAACGATTGACATGCAAATATTCTATAATGGTAACAAGAACGATGAAAAAAATATACTTGTTATCTTTATGCGTATACCGAACAAGATATATTTGTGTTCTTTAAAAAATTTGGTTTCTTCTACTTTTTCCCGTAGAAAGGTTTAATGAGTTTCAGACAGTGTTTGTTTCTCCTCGGATAAACAAGGGTTGTATTACGATCTACGAGTTCTTACAATATTTATGGACCATAACGGGGAAATGGCTCTCGACTTATAAATGTAATAAGTGAATATTATTGTATGATTAACGCACATTTTCATAATTTACGAATTAATATTTATAATTGTTATGTTGCGATAATTACGCAATAGACTTATTTTATCAACAGGTCTTGATTACCCACCAATACCCACTTTATTACCTTACCCAGTCTTATTACCCACACGGACAATTTTAATGTACGAGAGAAAAAGGATTAAGAAACGATAAAAGTCAATTTTTAATTTAGCTTTTCGATTGAATCTTGAAGCCCATCCTGAAATAGATTCTTTAAAGCTTTCTCAATGTTTTTTAATACAAGATTACACGCAGGTTCCACTTCTTTTGATTTTGGCGGCAATACATTTTTGACGTTAAAAATTTCGTAGAAACTGTTCACGATTGCTGTTTGATGATTTTTCTTTAATCCTCGATTTCAACATTTATAATTGCGTAATTTATCAAAAATCGTGCACACTAGATATCCATGGTAACGATATCCTTGGACCGTGTTCTAGTTTTTTGTTATCGTCGATTACATATGGGTGATTAAATTAGTACTGTGTATCATAAAAATGACATGAAAGGTTCATATTCCGCAGTTTATTCTAATTTTTTTAAGATACGCGAGTAACAGTTCGGCTTGTTAATATCATCATATTCAAATTACGTCATGGGTCCGTCGTTGGTATGCTATATGTTGATAATAAAATTGATTTTGCGGTATCTGGTTAGCATCAAGAATATTCTCCAATATGCCATATGTGTTTACAGCTCGAAAGGCGGTGAACGAATCGGCGATGCCCTCCGTATCGTTCATATATAATATATCCCACATGCGTATTTCTATCGAGAAGTAAGATATTACGTGGAATCAAGGGCCGGAAAAACAAGAGACAGAGGATAGGATTAAATTTCGTTCGTCTGAGATAACAAAACACGTAGTTTTTCATGGCTGCCAGAAAGCATCTATGAAAGAACAAATGGAAATGAAGAATAAAGTTACTTCCTGGGCGATGGGAAAATAAAATAATACGGTGATTCTCTTAAAAAAAAAAAAAAAAAAACTAAAAATATACAATCTCTTCCTCCAACAAGATATAAAATTATTTGAAATAACAGGTTAATGGGCGTCCGCGTTTCTTCATTCGAAAATCCGACGCCCATTTTGTCTATTTATACTTGACTCTAAACTTTTCTCAACAGCCCATGTCTGATAATTTTTAAACAACGTCAAATCTCTCCTAAGAATCTGGAGCCATGCAATGAAACAGATCGCTACGAAATTTTGGATAAAACAAATGGACATTATTTATTTAATAATGATACTTGTTACGTAATTGCGTTTGACGGATGTCAAATTCCTTATGAAATCTGAGCGGGAAGTTCAAAAATCTCGAAGGTTTATAACCTCAACCTTGTACGTATATTTGTCGAAAGATTCTTTCCCACGAATCAGATCCTAACACGTTCTATTATCTTTCTGTTCCTTTTTACCTTGCGCATGTCGAATACGTAATCTTCTGAAACAGCAGAGGAACATTTCAGTCCTCTATGACTCCGGGTTCTACGTTTACGAGGGCTACAATAGGACCACTCGGATTCGCTTCCCCTAAACCTGTGAGTTTCTTGAATTTCATGGATTCATCCTGGGATTAAGGAGACATCTGTAAATCTCGTATCTCTCTAACTCCTTCTTAGTGGAAAGCTTGTCTTAATAGCTTGAATCTACGTTATCGCCAGTTGAATTTACAAGCTAAAATAATCAGAAGTACGTCGATCGTGGCCGAGAAATTTTTATTGAATTTCTTCTTATTTAAGTTTCATCGACTCAAGTAATTTTCAAAACGTACAAGACTATCATTTATTTGACTAATCGAAAGAGCAAAAAAATGACAAAAAACGACTCAAATTTCATTCTTCAAATTTTTGTTCTACTGACAATCGCAATTTGTGTTAGACATATTTTGAGAGAGTAAAAAAGTGGTTTAAAACTATAAAAATGAATTAACGACGTGTCGCACGCTTGAGTAAATTTTCAATATGCTTTTTGCTAAATTCTGGAAATGAGTTTTTTTGGATTCTCGGCAATGATCTATTTCTAGATAATTCATTTAACGTACGTTCGAAAATCATTCAAGATATTTATCACGCCATTGAGATCCGAGCGAATTGTTTTACGGGCTTTTCGAAAACATTCTAACGAATAACGCGGGAAATTTAAAAAATCTGTATTTTCCTGAATTTTTTTCAGCGCTTACATGATTGCCACGTGTTTTCGCCTCACGGTATCACAAAAACAAAATAAATTTCCGTCGAGAGCCGTCACTAGCCTCTGAATAAGTTTGTTCCCTTTGAATGACATAAAAGAAAAATATTTAAGCTCTATAGGTATGATACAATTAATTCAATCATTGGACAGGTGTTATATCTTTTGTAAATTTTCCAATTAAAAATTCATTAAAAAAGGGAAGCCCCGAATGTTAACTTTCAACTTTAGAAATTTATCGAACACGACAGCTTTGTGAGTCAAAGTTTTAGAACAAAGAAAAAAAAGAGAGAGAGAGAGAATGAATGAATGAATGAAGTTTATTTTGGTCCTGGATTATTAATCCCTAAGGACCATAGACAG
>JARPRG010000050.1:192972-277291 GCA_031001745.1 Hartigia nigra
TACTCAATCCGTTTTTCTTGAAGGAGAAGTCCAGGAAGCGATGAGCAGTCTATGGCATTGACATATTTAGAAGAACCGATTACCATTGCCTTAGTTTTGCCAACATTTAACTGCATTTTATTTATCAGACACCATTGCGATATTCTATCGATTTCTACATTTATTTGGCCTATTGCCTCCACTAGCTTATGAGGAAAGCACTTCAGGTAAATAACTAAGTCATCAGCATATAAGAGATGCTGACAGTGCTGCAGAACAGATGGCAGATCGTTGATAAATAACGAGAAGAGCAAAGAGAGAGAGAGAGAGAGAGAGAGAAAGAATACCAACAATGTGTAAAGAGATTAAAAACTTTACGAGGTGTAATAAAATCTCACATACCTCAAAGCATTTCGCTTGATCTTTCCAGGCAAAAGAGTCCGTTTGCCGAGAAAATATTTCTCTCGAACAAGTTTATGCACACTAATTTGGTTTTATCAAGTGGAATGCGGATTACTCATGACTCTGCTGGTAGTATTTCTGATATGCACAATCTCCTTACGCTTTCTGGTCTAACGAGGTGGCCCAGTAAAATAAATAATGCTTTCACATCCTTTGGAAAAACGTGGAAAGCTACAAGCGCAAATTCATTCTTGCCAATCACGCTTGATTTATATATAGCTATAGGTGCTACAGTTATCCCACAAGGTAGCTTAGTACTGGCTATAACGAATAACGAAATTAGTGTAACGAGAAGGGCACGACAATTCCTCGGCTCCAGGCGTTATAATGAGACGTCGTCTTTTTCGAAATCTAAAACCGGCTAATGCCCAGATTCGTTGTTTACTCGATCGATAAGCCTGTAATTGAATAAGAGCAGAGAGACTGAGATCTATACGAAGAAAACTAAGGAACCAAAAGATACACAGTTTAAAAGTAACGACGGCTAAGCCCTTTTCTTTGAGACTTTAAATATTAATTATAAAGAGTCTGGAAATTAGTGATTCTATGATTTGTCATATCGCGTGAATTTCACTCGCGAAAACATCGAAGAGATTTTGGAAGTGACGTCATTCGTAACGTCACAACAGTATATCAATATTTATAGTCTACAGTAGTCTAGTTTGCATACAAATATATACAATACTTCTTTATATATGTAACGAGAACTATATATATAGATAAGAGATAATGCTTATCACACCGGTAACTGTGTCAAGTCTTTAAGAGGGAATTTGCGGGAAAGACATTTTCTTGTCATTTTAATAGAGGGAAAATTAAAACAAACAAAAATTAAAGATTATTCTTAACAGAGGGTTGAGCGAGAATATTAGGAAAAACTATTACCTCGGATTTTTAAGTATTTTTAATTTGTGCTTCGACTTGATCCATAAGAGGTGTCGCCACTGTTCTGCATATAAATGAAATATCCGACACCGTAGACAGGTTGATGAATTTTTGGAGTGGGAAGACTGACAACGAGTCCTCTTTGCTCGCGTATAGGAATTGATGATGAATGGAGTGATGAATAAAATTATTGAGCTTCCGTGAGAATTATGTGCTGGATAATGTTGAGCATGAGATATGTGGATATTATGTAGATATATTATCGCAGCCTTGAGAAATGTAAGCATATTATGTAATGCATGTATATATATATATATATACACACACACAATGTGTACGTATTAAGGGATCGTGTAATATTTCAAAGGAAACCAGGGCTATTGTGTTTAATCATTTTGTGCGAAGATTAAATTGATACCATTACACGTTTATTATAAATTGGGTGTCAATTTAGTCGTGTTATTGTGATTTTTTTTTTATTTTGGAAAATTATAACACGACAAATGAATCAATTTAGGCTTTTTTATTTTACCATAGCACTTACGTTTCATGGAATGTTTTATTCGATTGATAGCTTTTTATTTTGTATTCGAACTTTTGACATTCAATATTTGTGAAATTTTTTGCGAGATTCTCGTCTCGTTAAATTTCTATTACGTTGAAGGATATCTTGGAAAACTTCAAGACGACCATGGGTACTGAGTCTTCCCTAAGGAATATTTGTCCTTTGACTTTTGTTTCTTGTTAAAACTTTTTTCTTCTCTTTCAACACAGTTTCTTACTTATTCGATTTTATACCAGTAATTTAAAGCGACGTACCGGGACGCTCTTATTTTGCTAACATTATATCGTTCGCAGAGATCGTAAAACAATAATGAAAAAAAATTCCAAAATAATGCAGTCGCTGTATGCCTTTTGTTTATTTCGATTTTATTACGTTGTCCCTGTATCTTTTTTCGGGATCAAACTTATAATTTTTTTATGTATTATAATCCGTCTCCAAGACGGATAATTGATTGGCATTCAATTTTTACTTTTTTTCAAACTTTATCAATCCAATCAACAAGCTGGACTGGAAACAGATTTCGTTTTCTACAGAATATAACCTTTCAAGCGTTTCTCTGATACGTATCTATATCGAATCGCAAAAGGTAAGAAATTCAAAGAGAAAAAACCTACATCGTTATACCTTCAGCTAGACAGATTAAATCGTATAGATAGATATACACATGGAAAAAAACCTTGTAATTTCATGAATATTTAAAATAAATTGAGAATAAAAAAATAATAATTTAAGAATCCACCAAAGCAAGAAAAAGTATCCAAGACAATTTTCATTCTAAGCAGTATCTGATCATATTATCAGAAGTTACTAGTAGCGCCGTCAAACCTGCTAATGTCAGAAGTTTAATCGACAGTACAATGACGTCATATCAGATTTTCAATTATCCACCACAATCTATCCTGCTGAACGTAGGTGGAACAAGGTACGATATACTAAGTGTTACATAGCAGTTTCTCCTTAGTTTGACAAGAAATACGAAAGTTCCTTCAGAGTTATGAATCAACACGTAGGTTACAATAATTTCTGCTAAATTTCCAAGTGACGAAAGTTACTGGCGATGCGGAGAGTCTTATCGCAAATCCGCAAATTTTCGAGCAAGAAATTACCAGGTGGTGGAATAAGATTTAAGCCTGCAGTTTACGTGATTACCCTTAATTATTCGCCATATATTAAAGCCTTAACCAGCGATTAAATGTTTTTTTCGTGAATATTAAACGCATTTTCGGAATTATTGATCTCGGGATTTTAAAACATGATCACCTTTTACACAAAGGAATTTCAGATACGTTTTTGGCACAAAATCGTATAATAATTGGAATCCATGTTTTTAGACGCGCTAATGGCTTCAATTAGACCACAATAGAAGACCCTCCGATTATCACGGGTAATTGCATTGTATGACTATACTAAATTTGAAATAGTATCAAATATCAAACTTTTAATACAAGGAATCAAACGGTCGAAGTTTATCGAATAAACAATGAGAAAATTGTTTTTATCAAATACAATACGAAATGCCATATCAATTCTTAGATGATTTTATTGACCTTGGATGAGATTAAAAATACAATTTTCTTTAATAACGCTTTTACCGTGTATACACTTTTGCTGTGGTACAATATTGTAGCTACACGTGAAAAATCAAAATGTCCATTACGTAAAATCGTGTTGTAAACCAAATTGATTTATTATAAAAATAATGAAACGCAATTGGCAGAGGAATAAAAGCTTGCGAGACCCTGAACACATTTTATCGCATAATTGTATCGATAAGGAATAACGATAACGATGTGCTTCCCTGTGATAAGTACAGTAAAGCTTCGATAAGTCCAGCCTTCTAATTTTCGATACTATAAATCATGGTTAATAGTAATTCCTTAATCAATATATTCGCGGTAATTGATTGGAATATAAAAACGTAATGAAAATTCAAAAACCTACTTCAACACAGATATCGAAATTTTCACGAACAATTTTTACGTCGTATTCGATAAAGTCTCGTGAAAATATTCGAGATCTAAGAATACATATATTGTTTATGTATACAACAAATACGTATAGTAGAATTTTGAAATCCATAAAGTGTACAAAAAATTTCATTTTTTTTAGCTTTACCCAATTCCATAATTTTTGTCTTCCTATGCAGTATATCCTTAATTATCTACAGAACGTTTATTAGTTAAAAAGCCTCGTAAAGGAGTGCTTAATCATTTTTCTTTCATTTTTCTAAACCTCTTAGCCTCAGGCTAATTGACATAATTATCGAATACAAACATCATTAAGGACACCGACTAATTAATTTAATCCCGTGACACAGAATCTCGCTAATTCTTTTAAACTTTAACCCCACCGGTCACAATTATCACGCTCAGCATCGATTAATTCAATCAGGTAAATTAGCATTTCGCTAATTTATCACTTCAATAAACACGGTGCAACAACATTATAATATGACAGAAAATAAAATTTAAATACGTCATTTCCATCGTGATTAAAAAATGCCGGAGATTGTAAAGTAAAAAATTCAAATTTCTATATTAATTATTTTCTCAAGGAAGACTCGAGTATAATTTACCGTAAGAAGGAATTCCTTATCCGATTACTCGACGCTACAATTCCCCTGGACCTTGAATTCAAACCCAAATTATGCCTCGTTGCCAACTTAATCAACTACCAACCGCTTTAAACCCTATTACCGCAATCCCGTTGACAATGATTTTTTGCCAAGGGATAATATACGATAAATCAATGAAAATCAATAGAAAACTATTACCTTTGACAAAAAACTAAATTATTCTCTGATTTTCAAAACGCGTTCAAACTAATTTCATTTTACCCCAAATTTTCATTCTAATGGTTTATTTTTCTTTTTTTTTTTTCGTTACGATCCAACAAGTACTTCAGATTAAAATATCACCCGGAGTTGTTAACGTCTCGAAAGTCTCTCGTGGCATTCGCAAAAGGTACAGGGATAGTAAAGGAACTTCTTTATCTTACAATTACGTGGACGCTGACGACGCATTTGTTCTTCAGAGGGTGACATCTTGAGAAATTTGTTAGAACGTTGGTACTTACGTTTCGCTCGAAGACCTATCATCCATAACGCAGTTAAACGAATAGTCGAACATTTGTCTTACTAATAAATGTCCTCGGGCTCGTGGAAGATTTTTACAAGTTTTTCGCTAAGCAATTTAGAAATTTGTTTCTTGCCGGCTGAAATTGCAATTTGACGAAAGATGAGGGTGCCCGGTGGGGATTTATTATCTGCGTATTTTTCAGTCTGATGATTTCCCGAGACTTTACGAGGGTTGCGATAAAAGGGACGCTGAAAGTGACACTTGGAAATGATCAAGTGAAAGCAGGTAGATGGTTAAGAGCGAAGCGTGAAAAAGAAGATTGGTATAAAAATACGTGCTTACATATCCATCTATATCTATACGTAGAGTGTCTGACGTGTAGCCAAATGAATTGCAAATTTAATGACAACCTGGTCGAACGATCGAATGTAATCTAATGACTCTTCCAAGGGGTAATGATAATTGATACTAAATTTTTCGACCATCTTGAAACTCGAATAATTGGAATTTAGAAAATTGGGAATAAATGACGTTTCAAGTTAATCTATGACAATCTATACATTAATTAAGCTTGAAAAAGTATGCTACAACTTTTTTTTTTAATAAATCCCTAACCCTAAGGGTTTCTAGTTTACTTATCTTTTGAAAATTTGAGTGTCCTAGTTTGCAAAGCGATATGCGATTAGCTCCTAAAATAAATAGATAAAATCGTTACTCCTGACCGGGCTATTATATTTTTTTTTTATATGAGCCCCTCGTAAAATAGGATATCGGACATTCTTTTCTTCGCCCCACGAATTCCTCATGAACGTGTGTAGTGGGTTTTAAAAGTACGATTTACTTACGTTCTCAATGGGAATAACGATCTTCTATGCGAGAGACTTGCTACCGATGAAACCGAACGAAACAATGGCTGCACGTAAATCAATCCCGAATCCATTGGAAATGAAGAAAGATAGCCGTTACTTCGAGGACAGGCTAATTCCAGGAAATTCGAAAATCTTTATTCACAGTGAACCACTTTAATTCCAATTGAAACTTAATTAATAAAATTTACGATTAAACAAAAAAAAAACATGAATCAGCTATACGCACGAGAGAGAAAATTAAGTCGTACCGAGTTATATATAAAAAAAAGAATTAAATTGTACACAAGGAAAAAAACCTTCAAAATTTTCTTTTCCAATCTCCATAAAAATTCAACGAACTATCTAGTTCGTTAAAACAATAATAAACAACAGTCTCGCCAGGAAACTTCATCCTAATCGTTCATTCCGACGCACCAAACAAAAAATGTAGAGACGCACGTAAAACGCATATATAAAAAAAAGCTCCTTTACGAAATTGCCAAAGTTTTATGTATTTACCATTTTGACAGGCCCATTCACATTCGACGCGACCCGCGCGACTGAAAGTCACACTTACGCGAAAGTTCCGTTATTTAACGAACATTTTGTAAGAAGTCGTGCTTTATCTGATTGTCAAGGCAACAGGTTAGAGACAATATAGAGTAGGGTAGCGTACGAGAACCAGGGGATGCTTGAATACGGGTCCGACGTCGCGATGCTACTGACGAAAATTCACTACGACGCTCTCTACATTGGCGTCTCTCCGATACACTCACACACAACACTGGCTCTCTCTCTCTCTCTCTCTCTCATCCTCTTTCAGTCTTCCCTTCATCCACTATCTTCCTTACTCTGGTATACTTTCTACCCCTCTCCCTCTTACCCCTCTCTCACTCCCCGTCCACTCTACCTCTTCCTCCATAGAAGCCTGCGCGATACTGGTCCATGGATAGTATCGTGGGATATGCATTCGATATAGAAACTTTCTTTACATTTTCATATGTTCTCAATGAGTCGCACGAGTTACTATGACGATGACAGAGTCTCTTATTATATGATTCATGGATCAAATTTTGTTTTTACAATTTTTAGATATTGGAATAGGCTGTTTTTAAGGAACGTACGTATTTTCATGTTCGGTGGTGAGAAGGGGTGAATGGCTCTGACAGGTATATACGTATATATATACGTATCCGTGGAAATATTATGTTGTTAAAATTTTTGGAGAATTTAGTAAAGTCGATTAAACTGGCAAATGAGAAAGGATTAGGCTATGTGATATAGGTACTAGTTATATCCACACAATTCTGTAATATTAACTGGCAAGTTTTGTGTACAAAAATAGGTTTGATTAATTGATTATACATTATTGAACGAATCGTAGAATTCTCTATTGTCATTGATTGGTCCAAATCTGATAATTTCTGAGTAACGGGTATTAATTGCTTTAGGTAATATTTTATATTTTTTGTTGACATTTAATTTTTTACCTGTCTTTTTTTTAATATACATTATAAAATATAGAGATAAGTCATTAAAGAGGTTCAATGACGTTCAAATGAAAATAAGCCCATCCCGGTATCTATAACACAACAGTTTTTTTTTTTTTTCTTTATTAAATAGAGATTATGGAGATTTCATAGAAACTCGACTATACCTTTTGCACTACATAACGAAACTGAATAGAATGAATAATCTAATTAACTCTTCAATGGTGACGCCCTTTTTTGCCATAAAAATTGTACATCTATAGAATCTGTCAGACCACGTGCCACCACTGGAAGGTTAAAGAACCTGAAACAATATGAACTCACCACAGTCATTAATTAAGGAGATGATAAAATTTTGTATTTATCAAGAAAATTAGTATCAAAGTTAATTAATAATATTCATTAACGTACAAAATTACTGCGGGAGAAATTATGCCAATTTATCATCCAGCTGCCAGGGGTTACGAGTTAAATCTGAGAATACGATTCCAATCACGTATCCGTGAAGATTTCACGCTTGAAATGTGATATTCGTGCGCGTATTTATCATTAAACATACGTCGATTTGTTATCACAAGGAAAATCCGTGTATATTCAGAAATAAAAATAAAAATAATGCATGTTACTTTTTCTTTTAAAATCAACGTTTTCGGATCACAAAACAGTGAGTAATAATTCGCCTAATAATAACTGTAAATCTAATCCTCGAGTCTGAGTCATATTCATCTAGAAGACCTAACCTTAATATTCTTGGAAAATATATAAAAGAAAAAATATTACAATAACATTCTTTTGGATGTACGTTGAGGTCTTTTTTCAATGTAAAATATCACTCCATCTTCCATGGACCTTTAACACTTTTCTATAATGTCCCTTTCTGGCTTCTAGCGTTCATTCACTTTCGTCCTCTATCCATTTCCTATCCCCCAGGGTGCACGTCACATTCTTTTCTACCCCCGATTCGCCTATCCGCACACGTCACTTCTACGAGAATTCACTCAAGACAGAGAATTACACTCTCGTGCGACTTTATCTCGAGCAAACAAGAGAATGAAAATAAAATTTAGAAAACTACTTGCTTTCAGTCATCTGGTCTCTAGACAGCGCCCGACGGATATTTCTTAACCAAGGATACATGGCTGGTATATATATAGATATATGCATAGACTATAACGTAAACCTATAGCCAGGTACTACCAACATGAATATGTATGTTCTTTTCTTTGCTTATCGAACCGGAGAATATTTTACAGTAGGTTGAGTATGAAAACTGAGAGGAAGCTCCAATAACATAACGAAGCTGTGTTAATGCTTTCTTGGATAAAATGTAATTACACCAACCTCTACGCAACTCTCGTCCCTGTAAAACAGCATCTATTCTCATAATATATTCAGATTTGCTTTGGCACGGCTTTAAATTCTTTCACTGGAATAAACGACTTTCAGGAATTTTTTTTTTCAAGTACAAATCACCTTCCTTTACAAATCACTTACTTTCGTTATGAGACTGGGAAAAATGTATAATTTTTAATTTAACGATACAGCTTAGCGAATTTTGTAATGATGGCCTTACGATCAATGACATAAGTGGTGAGGCATTTTCTTTTTTTCTTAATGGAAAAAGACACAGTTACACGATATCTCATATATTCTTTGTACGTATTGTATATACAGTGCTCTACCGAAAAATTGTAATTGGACCTTAATAAGGTTGAAATATAGTCGTTCCGGGAAATTATAATTAACAGAAATATCCTACGGGCAGATATTATCAAGAGAACGAATTACAGTACAGCCTTTATTTCAAAGCTTTTTCGTTCGAGACTTAATCAGTTGGCTTTAGGAGAGATAAAAATAAAAGAATTAGAGACAAAATGATCACGCAGTAAAGGGACGTTTATCTCATGAAATATTCCGTCAATTTAGAAAGTACGTCTTTCGCGTGTTTTGCACGAAATTGCCTATAGCTTTATTATTTGTCCTGACATTTTTATACTGCTGGATTTATATTATCGAGGAAATTTAATGATTTACAGGCTGACGGAGAGCAACTTATAACACTTAACGTTATTAAGGAAAGTAAGATTATTACTAAATTTCTTAATGGCGCATGTGCGTGCTGTACAAAGAAAAATTATGATTTTTTGTATACCTTATGAGCAGAAATTTCAATGATTTTATTGTTCTAGTCGATATTTTCAATTTTGAAAATATAATAAAATCCATAAATAACACTGTCAAAAGTCTTCGTACAAGCCACGTATTTTCATGAAATTCCTTCTACATTTTGCAGTTACGTAATTCAGAAAATACATTGTACAGGCAATGCTGAAATCCAGGAAATAAGAGTCGAGAACCATTGTGACTATATTTTGTCGAAATATATTTTTTCCCCTCTTTTTTCCTATTACATGAAAATAAGTAGTACGATCACCCTCCGTAAATCTTTCTCTCCAAGATCTACCTTGTGAAATTTTTTACTCTATTAAGGAAACGAAATGTAGGTTTACGTAACTGTCAAAAATGATTCTTTTATTTTTCTCTTGGAAGTAGCATAAATAAAAAAAGTTGCTTTGAATTCTCCATCAATTCAACGACATCTGCTACAGTTACTCTTTTTGATCATTAAACTTCAAACGTTAATGTCGGTCCGATGGACCATTATCAATATTTACATTTATTATGCATTTTTTTTAAAGCCGATCATTAAGGTCAAGAAGTTTCAATTAATTCTCATGCCTTTTAATAAATTTGTTTATGATTTATTATGGGTGTTGGCTTTTACGATGAACGTTTGCATCGTTATGGTAGTAATGGCCGCCAAGAGGATCAATGAGGTCGTACTCCCGGTGAGGGTACAATGAAAAAAACTTGCTATAGATTTTGAAAAAAAAAAATCGAATAGAGTGATAATAACAATATCAAGTACTAGCCGGGATAGACTAGCCAATTAATAAACTGTTGACGGGTAAGCTCAATATTTAAAAATCTTGTGGAAAAGTCAAAGGAAGTAGATTGATATCAATATTTACTTTCTGATTAAACGTGTCCCACTATGATCGCGTAAGGTGAAAGTGATAAGAATGATTTATTAGCGGTCGAATAATTTATCATGGTCCTGCATTTTTACACGTTACATTAAAACTCACTATGGCATGTATAAGTGCTCGATATAAATATTTTGGTTTTCTTCCAAAAATTATAAATTCTTCACAGGGAACGAAAAACATTTTTTTTTTAATTACTATTAAACGTCGCTGAAAATTCTACATTCGAAATACGACGAGAAATTTCAAACCTCAACGTATTTCTTGCGCTTGGCAAATGCTTTTTCATTTTTTCTAAACACTATAAAAAATGGTCACTACATTTGCCAGTAAGTAAACAAGGAATAATTATTCATATGTCAATTTTTGTTGTATTACGATAAATCATTATAAATTCTGCAAGCGATTTTTTCCCAAAAAATATCACCATTTTATTTGACTATTACAAGGTTTCGTCGGATTTTTTTGGAACACAATTGTGACAACAAGATCCATTGCAATTTTCAACTAATTCTGATTCATAAGCAGTACAAAATTCAGTTATACGTAAAACGAAGCTACAACAAACTGTACGACCATTGTACCTTGATATAGTATAACTACTTTAACAGTTACAATAATTAATTTCCAATTAACTTAGCATAATAATTTAAATTCCCAAAGAACGCTTATTAAAATATAATTATAAAGTACTTTAAAATAAATTAAATATTCCCCCAATAGAACTCCTTGCTTACTTAAATAACCATGGCTAGCCTTGATGATTTCCCAAAGCATCTAAATACAAAATAAACGACTTAATATTTTCCATCGTTATCCTGAATATCCTTAGTGGTAGCTTTTCATTAATATACAGAATAAACCCTCTTCAAGTGAAAAAGTCATACGTAGTCAAGTGGCCTCAGACCACATTCAGGTGAACTAGAATTAACTTACTAATTATCTATTCATACTATTTATATTATACTATTTATCACAATTCCAATTCGTCGTTCGCTCAGTACACTATTTGAAATTTACAATTATTATTTTCAAAACACCAACAATTTACCAGAAAAAAAGGTATCATTTTCATCAACTTCAAAATTATCCTCAAACAATTACTCGCACATGCCCAAGCCAACGCAAAACACCACCTGGATATTTTCAATGTTCGAACTTTGCAATTCAAAGATGTAAAATTTATAAAATAACTAACCATTACGTCATATATTCACATAGGAAGTTATAACGTTGCCGATAAGTAAGTGTTACAGTTTTTTTAAGTACGTATAAAAAGTAATCATTATTCATTTTGACATCATTTTTCCCTAGACGACGTGAGAAATTTAATGGATTCTCCATCATCCATCTTCAAGTTTCATCATCAATGTTACGCTTGACTTTTTTACATCGACTTACATAATAACTCGAAACTATTTTCTTTCCATTTACAGCTTCCCCCGATTGGTCTAGACTAACGGACACTTCAAATTAATTCAAGATCAGAGTGATATTCTGCGTAATGAAGCTGTTAGTACTGTCATAGGTAGGCCAGTAACATTGTTAGTACTTCTGTACTCGTACTGTCTACTAGCTACACAACCAATAAACCTGGAGTAGCTGTTGACTATTCCCAAGGGACAGTAGAGTTTACGTGACGTGGCGAATCTAATTTCAGAGCATTTACGCATCTATAGCACGACACGAACTTTCGAGTTATTTCAACAAGGAGTAATTGGAGCGTTGGTCAGCCTGGGTTTATCAGTCGAATATCAATCGCACCAGAATCACTTACTCGCATGGCTTCCGTTAAACTACATGAAACCGGTAATACAATCCTGAAGATATTAGCGTTGGAGCATATCCTTTAACAGAGATATTGAAGGTTCATTGTAGGACATTGAATTGTCATAAATATCCGAAAGATCCCAAAATAACATTGTTTTCTCGATTCAACAGTTTCCTATATAAATATTACAGAATATTTCAGAGATATCTTTAACGTTGATACGACCTACGGTAACGTTAATACAATTTTCATAAAATTATTATACTCTCTACGTCGTGCATTACTTGGGTGGAAGTAAATGAATTGTCAAAGGAAACTTAGTATCGCAGACAGAATCTGATAAAGTGTCTAGGAAATATTACAAAGCTCGTATAAGAAATTATTTACTATTTTCAATTGGATTATATTTGTATGTAGTACCGTTACGAAGACTATAATTAATGCATGCGCAATTTGAGGTTAAAGCATGCCATAGTAGGATTACTCATATGTACCGTGCAATATAGCAACCACTTGGTAACCACTTGGTTGCTATATTGCATTGTAGGTGTATATGCAGATAGGACAAGATACAGGCACATGGCAAGATAATTACTAATTACGCAGGTCACTTCCATCCTAAATGTAACAGCGTTTGGCCATTTCACGGATTGCTTGATCAGGCCAAAAACGATTTTAACATTAGACCCTATGGACATAGATATATATAAGTACACGTAACGTTATGTTGTTCAATTTTCACAAATAGATTAACCACCTCATTTAATTCCAGACATTATCGTGTTAACATGATCACGTACCAAATTAGACATAACATCACTTTACGTATTATCTAATTTCTCTAATATCTAGTAATCGATAACAGCTGTAGTTACTCGCAGGAAAAGTTTAATTCATGACGCGATTAAACGGATATTACGATTTGCGTGACGTTCCCACGAAAATTCACATTGAGTAATATATTTTTATTAAGATGGCTCAGCGACGTTCATTTTCATATTAACTTTATGTAATTTAGAAATTCAAAAAGTTAAATGTTTCTCTCTTTAGTCAGGTCAGGTTAGGTTAAGTTGGTCCTTTCGTTGTTCTCACTTTATGCACGTTGAATCCTCTGTTCTGCGACGCTCTTTCATCATTCTCCATCTTTCTCTTTTCCTTGGCTTTCTCGTGCTTTCGTATTCCCTTTGGTCCTTTATATTCGCCCAGACATTTAAATCTTTCTGAGCCACTGTACTTTCGCACTCTTCAGAGGTCTTTTCGTACTCGAGTCTTTTACCGTTCGTCAACGGCTGCTACCACGTCGGACGAATTGTCTAATTAGAAAGTTGAAAATCGAAGCTCGAAGTTCGAACGGGTGACTCGCGTGTCTCTGCAACTGATGAAATATACAGAATACATATTAAAGCGACAGTCATTAGAAAATGAAAACTAGCATCTAGACGGAAGTTATATAAATTTTATCGATTGTTTTTCTAAGCTTTGATTCTCTTGGTTATCATCTTTATATACGTTACGATTGAAAAAGAGGTATTCTAATTCTAGGATTAATTAACTATACCATACAAGTCAAGTTGAGGTGATATTTCTATCGCCCCAAGGTACTCAATCTCGTTACTCATCTATCACCAGTGAAAACCTTCCCATACTGTTACCTCAAACTACGTCAATCGATATTAATAAATACTTCAGTTCACTCTTTATTGAAAGCACGATATCCATCCGCTCTGTTCTTTATTTATAGCGGCGCGATATTACCGCAATCTATTTATCAGCGAATACTTTTTTGTCCTGTGAAATATACCCAACCGTTAAAGCGAATGAAATGGCGGAACGAATTGAAGGGTGGCGTCAATTCAAAAGTGACAAAAATTTCTTGAAGAATCAATTTTTTTTTTTTGAACCTCAACCCTTTACCCTTTTAGTCGGTAACGTTTAAATTTGATTTTCTTGAAACTTAATTTCCCACGATTTCTCTTACTAAACGAAGACTTAGATACTAGAGTTTTAATCGATTTTTTTTTTAGCTTTTTTTCTAATATTGTAGAACGTATGATAAAGAAACTTATCAATCAAATGTATATTTATCGTACGAATGGTTAATTACGTGTCTATTTCAACCTTCACTATCGATCCTTAAAGCAAGACTCATTATTAAGACTCATTAAGACTTAGAGAAATTGAAAACAATCAAATGGAGGTTCTATGTTTCACGATTAATGGAATCATGTCCCCAGTGAGATGAAAATAAATTTCGGTTGTCTAATGAGAAGTTTCTAATAATACATAAAAATATGCAGATGTTAGGAAGCAAAGTGGAAGGTATGAAATTTTTTGAAACTTTACGTATTTCTGGAAATTCTGATTGGATCGTTATTAAACATACATATTGGCTGTTAGAAAAAATGTTAAGTACTATTTATTCAACCGTGTCTGGAACACGAGATTTCAGTCGATAAACTAAATATTCCAGTGAAAATATTATTGTTCTTGAATGATTTCTAGAAGTAAAGCAGCTGGAATGCATGTCGCTGAATTTTATGAGATTTTATTGAGAAACAGAATATGCAGAGTCAGCCGTATAAAATATATCAATTAAATATAATAATTGTTAAGAAAGAAAACTTTGTGTTTATCTGAAAAGTATGTTAAGTATATTAAAAGTGAAAAGCTTTGTATATATCTATTTCTTGACGCTAAGAGGAAAACGTTGTTTTTATCTATTTGATTAAGACGCCATCCTTTAAGTTCTCTCGTCTTATTACAGTTAATCTTATGAAATGAACCGTGCACCGCGAACAATGGTTTGAAATTAAATTACGTCACTTACCGAATGAGGTCAAGTGCGGTTGAGGAAATGTGTATTGCGCAATAGTTAAATAACGATAGTACGAGCATGGAGATCATATTTTTGCCAAATATCATTGTTTTCGGAGCCTCTCTTTTGTTCTTTTTTTGGGTGGGAAATTCCACGTTTGGATTTAAAAAATTCTTCGCGATAAAACAAAAATACGCATTGTGACTATAACAGAAACCAGAGAGAAAAAAATGATACTGTGAAAAAATTATAGGTGATCGATTATGGCAGTACGACAGAAATAAAAGATCTTGATCTTTATCTAGTAAATGTATTTAAATATAAAATAAACTCGTACACTCGTAATAAACATATGGCATTGGACTCTTTCGCTCTTTACTGTTAGACACTTTGGCTTTGACTGCCCAACCACTGAAAAGACTCTGGACCACTCGGTCTTCTTGCATTCATCCTTTGTACATTTTCTCATGCACTTACTTTGTACATTTTCTCATGCACTCACTGACTCACTCTATGCTATCCTTTTATCGTTTCTGGAAACTTTCGTTCTTTACTCTAGTCTAAACACTTTTCACTCGCACCTTACAATACGACAGGAGCTTACACGTTAAAACGCCCGCAATAAGGTAGAAACGTAGGAGGAAAAAATCCAAGAGAATGGAATCTTTATCCTATCTATATGAAAAAAAAAAGGATCAAACTTCCAAAGCTTCGAAAGTTGCGAAAGAATAAAGCGTCGAAACAAGCCGAGAAACGACAAAGAAATTCGATCCGAAAATATTTCATCCTAGGAGGAAGAATATCGTTAAGGCTTTAAAATTGTTTTCCGAGCTACACCATTCATCGGGATTAGCCAGCAATTGAAACTTACAACTATTCCAAGGGACAATTTACAATTTTAAGGGTAACCAAGTAATCCTTGCCAATGGCAAAGATTAAACGTCCTTTGCTAACCCTAATTTCGAGTATCCAGCAACAATCGCCTTAATCAGTTTGAATTGTAAGGCAAGTTTAATTATTCGTAAAGTATATACGCATAGCACTACGTCACTCGTGCACTCTTAAAGCATCGATGTAACTCACTCTACCGATTCGGGCTCTATTTTTCAACGGTATTATCGGTAGTAGCCTATTGGCAGTAGAGGTTACTGTTTTCCGATACATAAAATTCCCCGCTATTACCCATTTACGTTATGCGCAAGCCTTTAACGACATTTAACTTAAAGATCCAAAAGAAAAATCGAAGACCGAATACCTAACGAAACAAAACGAGCAACTTTACGACACTCGCTATACCCCTTAAAGTGGCTAACAAGAAATAAGGTATGATGATCTTGGGAATAAAGAAAGCAAAGGTAAGACGTAGTGAATCGTTAAGATTCCAGTAAAAAAAGAAAAATTCATTTCAAATAGGTTAACATAAGAATCCAGCATAATTGTAGTACCATAATGCACCACGATAAAACTTTGCATAAATTACATATGACTCTTGGAAGTCTTCCATGAAGGGTTGTTACTTCTGTGCCCACGTTAATGTACCGTCTGAAAATATTTATATATATCTCTTTTCAAAGATGACGTACATCCTTTCCGAGCAACGCATATAAACAAAGTAAATTTTTATGCTTGGCTCAAGGTTCTGCGGCCATCGTATCTATTCCTGCCATTGTCGTTAAATTGTTCCTTGTCTAATATTATTTCTCATCGCGTTACTAAATATACTGGCCATGTACGATCAACCACTGTGTATAATAGGATTAGAAAAATGGCTACCTCGAATCGAACACGTGAATAGTTGTTGACTTTCTGCGTGTAAACAAGAAGAGTACAGATGCTCAGCCGACACGATGCCAGATTCACTATTGTACTTACAATTAGTCCTGCGAAAACGACATTTTAAGTTGTGTTTCCAATACAGGTATATAAATATTGATAACTTATCACGGTCTGCCTATCTTTACGAGTAGACTCATTAAACATTGAAATACCAAGTACACAAAACAAACCTTTATAACGTAGCTGAATGATACTGAATCCTTGTTGGTTGTAACGGTAAAGTTTTCTTCTATTGGTTTTGTGGTATATTGGCGTCAACAAAATGTCGCCTTTCGTGTCTAAGGATATTAACGTTGTGATTTGCTGATTAGATTGAAGTATTATAATAGCTAGGCAACAGTCGCGTATGAATACTGGGTTGGCTGGCTAAAAATAATCACAGAACTGAAGTACGTATGGTAGTGAAGTAATCTGTGGTGTAATTACTATTAATCGGATCACCCGGTATGCTTGTTGTATTTATAGAAATCTTTCATAAATTCAATTTCGATGTATAACTCGTTTCGACGAAATTTTCCGTAGGTCTTTATTAATTTTTCTTGTGATAAAAAAATGAATGACTTTCAGGTGTTTTTCGAGGACCGAAATTCTGGGAGACTCGTTATCAAATTATTCTTAAGGGAAACGAAAAGTTTCTGTAATATGCAACACGTGGTATGGGACGTGACTGTCGAAGTTGAAAAAAGGTAAAGAAAATTGCATTTCTATGGAAATCAAATTCACCTGTAATGCAACTAGAAGCTTTTGGCCGTTTCCAGAATAAATGTTGAAAGTTCAAAGTGGAGGTATCAAAGGTAGGTGTTCGATAAAAATAAAATAACGAAATTTCAAGAAGTAAATAAAAGCCAACGTGATCAATTTATTGCAGATGCTGAGCGAGATACTTGAAAAAAAAAATACTGTATATGGCAGACAGTGGACATTGTTGACAGTCATGAAAAACTTTAAAGATACACAAAGAGCCTTTTCTACTTACTAATAGTGAATCAAGTCAATATTTTAATCTAATTAAAACAGCGAGCGAGACTATTTACGAAGAGAGAGAGAGAGAGAATGAAAGAAGAATAAGTGTTAGTGCAATAATTATGTAATTTGCACAAGTGCAAAGGTAAACCCAGATTACTGAACGCTGATATTTACGTTACGCGTCACACAGGTACAATTAGCAAGATAGAATCTACAAAATGGCAGACAGAAAATAGTGCAGCATGCAAGTTGGTTAGTCATAAGTAGTAAAGAAGAAAAGGACCTACCGTTAGTAGTGCCAGAGGAAGAATTTTCTTTATTGCCGGTATGTATATGTATACATATTAAATAAAGTACATTCAACATGACGTAAACTTTTTTGTACGAGAGACGTAAACATAAATTTAATTCTACTTCTACAGATTTTCGTCGAAATTAGAAGACGTATGGGATATACGGTGTATTTGATACTCCCAAATTATACTCATGGAATTCTTAAGAACTTAATACAGATGAAAATAAGGTGGAGAAAATAATGGTGGAAGCAACGCTGATAAATTGATATGTTCAATAATACCAAGACTTCTTGAAACGTTTGAAAATTCACCTGATGAGGGAAGGGATTCACAACTGACGCGTATCCTTCGTGAATGCATAAAAAAAAGTTCTGAAACACATAAATGGATATATTTTCGAGTATACATTATTACGTAACCTTTGTGGAATTCTGCGAAACACCATAATACGCAATTATCGAGTCGAGTCTCTCGGTACAATGCTTCTCTCGTGTTGCCTTCTTCACTTTATCTTTTTTATAATCGCACAGTGCGAAATACCTTATCTCAACACAGTCGAGATTGATACGAACGCGTTGAAAAGTTTTCTAAAAAACATGACGAAGGAGTCCTGCCTTGCTAGTATGGTTGTCTCGAATAAGAAGGAGATAAATATGAAGAAATTTTATCAAGAGATGTTTGAGAACGTTAACGTGTCTATAAAAACATGTAATTTCGATAATATCGTCGAGATTATTCGCTCTAACGATTGTATCTTGTTGTTTGACAGCTTACACGGTATAGAAAATATTTTAAATGAATACAAAAGTGCCTTCTGGTCAACTGGATATTTTTACGTCTTACGCTCCATCAACGAGACTGACTTCTCGTTGAGCAATGAGATTCTCGACGTCAATTTTCAGACGGCGCTTGAACGTTTGTGGAAACTGAGAAAGATTTACAAAGTGGTAATTTCGATTGGGGATAGGTACGTTTATTACGATCCTTTCGAATTTAGTGGTACGAAGGTGGTCGCGAATGAAATTGAGCGGGAAAGGAACGTGCTCGAAAAGGATTCGAATAGATTAGGTGCTTTACGAATCTCTACGGAACTGAATATAAGCACTTTTGTACGACGACGTGACTTCAATGGTCACAAACTCATTGTATCCACGTTTGAATACTTTACCATGGCAAAAAATGGCGAGGGTCATGTTGGATCCGATGGGAAAGTCATGAAAGAAATTTGTAAAATGATGAACGTCACACCGACGTATCGGTATGTAAATGAATCGACAGGTGGTACTGCAAACGATATATTTACTAATACACTTCAGCAATTGATTAATCATACCTCTGACGTTGGATTTAATGGTTTCTTCATTAAGGATTATGATGTCAGATCCATTGAATTTACGGAATACGTAATGAGCGATAGTATCTGTGTAGTGGTACCGAAAAGTGGTGCCATACCAAATTATCTGGCGATCGTGAGTGTCTTTTCTGTAGAAACTTGGATACTGTTAATCATTAGTCATATAGTCATATCTATTATATACTTGAGGAATAAGATGGTTTTTGCGAAACTTAAAAAAAGGGAATTTTTACGTATTTTAAGAAATACTGGATACTCTCATTTAATCCTAGAAAATGATGAATCGATGAAAAAAAGTTCAAAGTCCGTTGAAACATTTCGAGAGACATACGAATACGAAGTTATGGGATTCTTTGACGCCCACGTGGATATGAAATTCACACAAAATAACAAACGCACGGGAGATCAAAGGAATATGGATAAATGGAATCTGTCGAAAATATATGACAGTTTGAAAAGAAAAAATCAAAAGAAACCCTTTGATACAATTTTTTCAATGCGTCATACATCACAATTCTATCTGAATCATTCGACGCCCTTCATATACAAAGTATTATTATTCAGCATCCAACCCCTGAAGATGATCGGTAATCGTCTATCTGAGAGAGTTGTACTCGCTTGTAGTTTACTCCTAGGGGTTGTTTTGGGCGGAAGTTTTACTAGTCAGCTTGCATCTAGCTATAGCAAGCCGGCTTTTTACAAAAATATCGAGACACTCAAAGAACTGGAAGAAAGTGGTGAGTATTCAAAGGAAGAAGGAAGAGTTATGTTTGAAGAAAGAATTAACGGTATTTATTTTAGGGATGCCAATTCTGACAAACTTTCAAAATCTTCGGAACGACGTCTTTGCTAATGACAATACATCCATTTTATCGAATCTTCAAGTGAAATTACAATTTGCGAACACAACTGAGATGCGGTACAAAGCACTCGTGTTGAGAAAAGCCGGAGTCTTAGAACGTAAAAAGTTTCTTCCTTTTTCGATATTTGGAAATCATCAAATGCACGTGGTGAATGAATGTCCAAAACAATATAATCTCGCTTTCGTCGTGGTAAAAGGTACGTGAATTTAAAATAAATGTAAGAAATCTAATTTATAGAAATTATCGATCGATTCCTAGGATCAGTATTTCTTCCGCGTATCAACGAGATTATAGGAAGGTTTCAAAACGGTGGGCTATATGAGAAATGGTTCAAAGACATGAAACCCAATATCGAAAAAGTTTTTACTACAAAACTGGTAGTGATACGAGTCAATCATCTCTATCTGCCATTTGCAATTTTACTCCTGGGTCTGAGCTGCGGGATAATAATATTCTTTTGCGAACGTAAAGGATACGTATAACCTTAAACATTGGCACACAAGGTAAAAAATATAATTTTTTTACTTGAATCCCTTCTACATCGTGTTTATTTATCAATCGTATAAATCGCGGTATAAAAGCACAAAACTACGGTTAGCGTTAAATGACGCCGAAGTCAAATACGTTTAACATCGTTGCGCGTTTTATAGATCTTCGCGCTATTGCACAGAGGATAAAAACTAATTTTTTTCCTAGCAATAAAGCACTTATCATTGTTGCACACACTGTTTGAAGCGATGCCATTATTTAAATGCCAAGGTCGTACCTAATGCGAGGACGACGTTAGCAATAAAATTACCTTACGCTGCTACATATATACGTTTGACATTCTGATCTGAGCAGAGGGTTAACAAACAAAACGATTAGGGTACTTAGCAACACGTTTCCATTTTATGAAAATCTTGAAAACACAGGAAGCTTCTTGTCTTTCATCTCTTTGCCTGACAGATGTCAAGGGATAAAAACACGAAATTGGTAGCAGATCGTAGAGTTCCTTACATCTTAGAGAGAAGATTCGTTTGACATCCTTCGACGGTTCTGAGAACTCTTGGTTGCGCATGCGCGGTATACATTACGAAGATGGCGGCACATGAAGCGGCAAATATGAAAGTCGAAAGGATCCCTTTGATACACTTTATACATGGATTTCTCTTTTCTCTGTCGTTATTACGTCTTCTGATACGTCACTAGAAGAAATTACATAAAGAACTTTTAAATTATAGCGATATTTCAAATTTCTAAAGAGAATTTCTAGTGAAGTAACCTTCGGCTTCGGCGAGACATAGATTTTTTGCTATAGTTAATTTAAACTTTCCAAGATAGACCTCGTTCTAGTTAGCAGGGTAATAGCTATTCCCATGGTGGATATGCACTTTCATAAGGAACGTATTATTTTTCAATCAAGTCTTGTCGAAGCACGCTGTCCCTTTTCGAACGTGAGCTTCACTGCTTCGTCCTGCTTGTAATTTTTTTTTTTTTCAATAAATTATTTGTGTTTCAATTTAGCTACGATATAGAAAAATTCTTAAATAATTGAAAATAGGAATTTGCTAACGCGCAAGCTACAAAGTAATGGCCTATCCATCAGAGTGGATATTGCTGGTGCAAAAACATTATGAGTTAATATATTTTAACAGTTAAACCAAGCTCGCGCGCAGTGGATGAAATATCTGACTTACGTCTTATGAATCTAGCTGAAATATAAGAGTTGTTAACCTAACCTTGCAAAATATTTAAAAAATACAGCCACCACGTATCTCCCTGAAATATACTTTTATTTCTATTTGAAAATATTTGTCAAATATAAAAAAGCAAAGTTCATTTGTACACCCGATACAGATTCTTTCTGCACTTCACTTAGACTTCTTTTATACTTGATCCCCGCGTCTGCCACCGTTACGTGAAACTTAAGCTAAACTATGAAGTCAATAATAAAGTATCTTGTGGAGTAAAAAAATCTTCTGAATTAATGGACTCAAGCACTCAACGTAAATATAATCTTATCGCTATATTAAATGTGACGTTATATGCTTGGAAAATTCAAGATGAAATCTTTTCTCAAGAAGTTAAACATCTTTTCAAAAAGAAAAATGGAGTCAGAATTTTTTAGTATCAAGAGTCAATGAATTACGATTATTGCAATAACGAGACGCCTCATCGTCAACGATCAAAATAACAGTAACCTGTTATAATTCGGATAATGAAAATATTTTTTTCTTACCACGTATAACATATTATTTATATCAGATAAAACTCATTGGATCTATATATCTATATATTATCTTTCGTAATATGAGACTTGATACGATAAATATAATTGAAAGGATAACATCAACACAATCAAACTATCATATTAGTTACAGTTGAAGGGGCCATCTTCTTGTGGCTTACAGTTCAAGCAGAGTTCCTTGAACATGAAAGTGATCTGTCACAGCACAATTTTACATACTTATATTTTCTCAGGTATGAAACCGAAGGCTATCAACTCAGTGGTTAAATACTGTTAATAAAGACGTTTGTTGCCGCTCTATATCGACTCGATACTTGTCTAAGAAAAAATAATGGCCATGGGGCACTGCGGCTAATTGCATCCATAGTTACCGAAAGGCAAAACAATTCCACAAACAAAGCAATTAAAGAAGTGTAGTGCAAAATAAGGCTTAATTAACCGCGCAGTGTTATGTAGAATGATAGGCGCTTTGATAATTCGGAGTTATCTGAACGGGGCATAGGACGCAGATATTCATTGCGTGAATTACGAATTACGTTTCTTAAAAATATAAATACGGCATAATATGTCAAAATAATTCATCGAAGTATATTAATTATACTGTATACAAAAAATCAAAGAATAATAATAACAGTAATATATATAGTTTTAAATTAAGTAAATATTTTAGGCGTCATACAGGGTGAGACACTTTAAATGTTACAGACTAATAGTACCCAAGCTATTAGTACTGCCGTGAAAAGTTTCAAATGAAAGTTTGACAGTATCGAGGGATTTATCGTATGAGACATTTTTTTTCTTTTTCGGTCGAGATGCTGAAGCTGAATCAAGATCACCTTCACTTTTTCATATGCAGTGATAAGGTTCTTTTTTATAATAAACATGATATTAAAGTTATTTCAGTGACCTATGATGAAAGGTCGTTCAAGATCACACAAAGTTAGAAATGATAAAATCTAAGAATCTAACGAAATTGAAATTTTTATTTATTTATTACATTTATTTTAATTCTAAACATCGGTTTCGAGTGACACTCGATTTTGTAGCAAAATTACTATCATTTGAAGTTTTTCACGACAGAACTAATACAATAGTTTGGGCACTATTAGTCTGTAACATTTTAACTGTCTCACCCTGTATATATTTGTCTGAAACTAATATTGTATGAAATTACAAGTTTCAGTTAAAATAATTCAACTAAAAATTGCTGTATAATATTTGAAATCTATATCACGTGTACATTTTCATACATAGAACACATACGTGATTATACATGTATTTATGTTTCTGATACATAACAAAATTGTTGCGAAGTTAGAGGATATTCGGACAATTCAATTTGTAAATGTCACTCATTTCATTACTAGTACCTACGCGTTTGTTGTTTTAGGCAGATATATTCCGTTTCAATAAATTGTACCGGATAAGGCAAAACCAACAGACTAGGACGATGGGTCATAGGGCATTGAAGCATACCGTCTCTTGATAAAAGAAATTTAATAAAAACCAAGTCTTTATCATGAGCATGTAGCCAATTAAATTTGAATAAGTTTGTGTATACAAATTATTAAAATTTTTGCAATTCTTGTTTTTTTCTTCCGAGCAAACCATAATATTACGACGTAATTTATTACCGAACCGCTATCGCATATGACGTCAGTCTAAATAACCATAGGAGAATATTTTCGATGCGAATCATTGCCATTCCTGGGACGTATATAATTTCGCACAACGAGCACAAATTATTTCCCGATATGGTAGAGTCTCTCGTAGCTTAGATTCTTCTACTTTACGGAAAACCGGGGTTGGGTTCACCTGAGTATTGTCACTGATCACGAGTGCGAGAGAGAGGAAACCGCCACAGCCATTTCGTGTATGTAATTCATATTTCGTTCAGCTTACACGTCTGCGCATTGAGTAAGCTGTGAAAGACTACTACATATATATTAGAAAGTTAATTTGATATTTATTCACTAAGTTTAACCTGTCTCGCAACGATATCAGTGGGAAACGACAAGACGCAAAATATCTCTGATAAATGAATAAACTTCGCATAAAGCTACAGCTAAAATTCATTAAATGAGTTTATTGTTACTTCGAGACGTTTCGGTTAGCTTGTAAATTGCGAATTTATTTTGATCATAATTATATGTATATTTTATCACGTTAAATTACACGTATCTCGTGGCTTCGATTTGTTGTATATTTTTGTTTAGAGGGAAAAAAAGCATGGAATACAAAAATTCCCATGGTTTACTTATCCTTCGGTTATCAGGGTGAGTTGTTTATTGTGCGTTCTCTCTTTTACGTCCTACATCGATTCAGCTCCCGGATAAAGGCAGTAAAAATCTATTGTTACAGTTATTGTTATATCCATTAACGTGGAAGTACATTATGTTGGCGAAACTCTTGTCTGTCAGCTGAATCTCAGGAAGAGAGTGTCATTTTAATGAACACGCAGGCACTTAAGCTCGGCTTGGGTCTTCATTTGGTGAATCAGGAGAATTATAAGAATGCGTCGATTCCTCGTCGACGGACAAAAACAAAAAGATACAACGAACGTCGCGACGAGTTATGTATATACGGAAATAGTATAGAATCTGATGTAAACTTACGCAAGTAATACAGTTGGGATACCACTTAATTGTATTTAACGGGCTGCGAACGACAGGAGAAATGAAATACGTGCCAGGACTTTAAAAATGGTGATCCGCTACATACTATTCCTAATAACTTTCTTGCTGCTTTCTCAGTATTTCATTACCTCTCATTCGTAAATCCCGATAAAATGAAGCTTTAGAAATAGTGTAAAAAAAAAACAACAACGGATACTCTCCATTTAATCGGCTTAAATTTTTTAATTATCTCGACATGCCCTTAATTAAAAATACCATACAAAATTCTTTGACGCACGATAATATGAATTACAAGGAAATTTGAATATCGGGAACAGAATATTACTTGATTTTCGTTGATTGATTTTTCATGAAATATTACTGAAAGATAATGTAGAATTATTCGAGTGTAACATTCGAGTATAAATATTTCGATTTTATAAATTATTTATTGTAACAATAGATTTCAGTTAGCCTGAAATTCTAGGTGTTTTTATCATGTAGTAAGATCAAAGATTATTTCGATGTATATCAGCTGATGTATATATGTCATGGTAAATAGATACAACTTAATGACCAAGAGATACCGTGTATACCGAGCTTCATCCTAAATCTTATCCCTCGCAAAGTAAGACGCTTCCTTATTCCATGGCCGATTTTGGGGACTGCCAGGAGCTTAAAGTAAGAGATTAATCCGTCAGGCGTAAAGTTAGGTTTCAAAGATAACGATCAAACGACAGGGCACGCACTAATAGAAATTGAAGGAAAGTCAATCCGCAGTGGCACCAAAGCGCGTTTATTACCCCCGTGAGAAATGTAGTGGAAGTTTATGTTGACTCTATCCTTAAACGTGAATTGTCTAGATTCGAAAATGTAGGAAACTCTGACTACAGAAAGTTATCAGTTTGTTTCGATTAAACTGGGGTAAGTCAATGGCTACTTGGAAAATTGGAAATTCACAATATACCTATTATAATACAAGGTAATCTTAAAAGAATATTATAGAAAATTTTCTATTCATGGATAATATTAGTTTTGGAAAATTTATACGTATGTAGACACTATTCGAATCTCAAATATTTATCTTAAGGAAAACGGAAGATTTTCATTGCTTGGCATCAGACGATCGAGTGATAAAGATAAAATTCTCTTTTATCTAGCTGAATACGAGTCGCGTATGCATAAATGCATAAATGCATGGACAAAGTGTCATACAAAGCATACTAAATGATGGTAACAAATAAAAAGCACATTCTCTCGTAATATAGATATATATCCTTCGTATATATACATCGAGAAGTTAAAGGGAAGTGGAGTGTCTTTTAAAAAGATTTGGGTCACGCTCTCACAAAATTACGTTTCTTGTCGTGTATGCCAAAGAGTTTCTGCATTTCCAGAAAGAACTAATCTGTATAATTAGATCACGTCGCTATTGATATTAGCAGTAAAAAATTTAATAGAGATTTTTTTTATTGTACCAGAAGTTTTTTTCAAGAATTAATATCACGTTTCTTAACTCTATACGCGTAGACGGAAAGCAGTATAAGATGTAAAAGGACATAATGACGTCAGAGCAAGTCCAAAAACATAACTAGATTACGCAAACTTCGTAAACGTATGGGTGAGACTCTTCTTGATCCACAAAAGAAATCACGAATTAATCTCTTGTGATACGGTAAAGCCAAGAACATTTCTTAAATGCATTAGTAACGTAAGCTGAACTCTAATGCAAAATTCTTTGGCGAACTGTTGAACGGGTTAATAAATCTATCCACCAACTAGCATAGTGTCGAGTATATCTGTAAATGTAGAGGAGAGTTATTTAGGAACAGATGCCACGCTCTAGTCGTCACGCTGACGGAATGACGTATTTTCTGGTCAACTAGACAATAAGTCAATGTCATTTTGAATTGGCTCGTCGCTACCAGAAGCAATTTCCCTCCTGTTGTTCCAGATGTGATTAGAAAAAGTGAGATAAATCTGACATTGACGGTATATTGGTAAATAGCAATTTACTCGCTGAATGGAAAAAAAAATTCCAGATATATTTTTATAGAAATTTGGCGATCCTTTTTTATTTCTTAGGTAATGTCTATCACAGTGATTAACAAAAAAAACCATATATTGACTAAACATTTTTTTAATAAGGATTTCCAAGTACGGTCTACAACGAATGATTTCTCTGGAACGCATGGACTTGCAGAATCTTCTTTGGGATTTTCCAACACGTTGTTACAAGATGACGTTTCGCTAGGTGGGACGAAAGAAAGGAAGAAAAAGTTATATACATACAGTGATATCTAAGAGTACGAATGGTCTTTGCTGGACGATAGGAAGTGTCGGCGGGTCAGTCTGTATGAAATATCGTATCAGTCCGGAACCTCTGAACCTGTAACCACGTGACATCGATGACCTGATGCCGCAAGTATATAAATTTGCGGATGCACTATCGAAGCATAACATTCGATGCTTGAGACGTGTAGCCTGTGTTAATATAAAAGAGAAATCATGAGGATACTTTATTTCCTTTATTTAATCGTTGTGGCTATGGCGTGTTTCATGGGAGCTGATGCCAGTGAGTATATTTTCTAATCCATATTTACCTGACAAATAAAATGTAAGAATGGATTTCAAAGAAGGACAAAATGTACAGTGAGATATTTGAATATCAGAGGACGTTCCTATTTTTTTTTTTTAGCATTAATTATATTATTATATATCTTATAGAGTGCACCGAAGATGAGTGCAGAAAAGCGTGCGGATTTGTAGGAAGTATTCCTGGAGGACCTGGTGGAAAATACTGTGTCGATGGTTCTTGTCGTTGTTCATTGACGCACCCATAAAAGACAAACTCCCAAACACTCGAAAATATAACCATACTGCTTGTTAAATGTACACTCGATTTATTAATAAAATGTCATAATCATAGAATAAATAAATATTACGTCATTGATTAATAAGTACTAAATACATTCTTACATGATATTTCATAATTTATCAAATAAGCTTGAAAATATCGAAGTACAGAGACTGTCGTATATCTAGGAATTACTAAGTAAGTAAGTTTGCATCTACCTCAATAGAATCTAGACAAAGACTTACTATTGTTATCGCACTCCTCTAGTCTATTCTATAACACGAAATCTCTCTAGATTTAATTTTCATCCTGGAGTATCTTCGCTGAACTACCTTTCCAGTTTCTCGCGACATACAATTCGGTGAGTAAAACCAAAGTGCAGCCAAACAAGCCAATAAATAATAAAAGAAACGTAAGAAAATAGTGACTAATGGTTAATTTAATATTCTTGATATTCCTATTTTCACGCATTTTTCTCTCGTCCATTTTGATTTGATAAATGATATTCTGATACCATTCTTTAAATAGACCAGCCTCTGTCATTCTAAGGAGCAGTGCGTTGATCCTATCCAGGTATGGAGAGGAAAACTTCACCACGTATGCTATCATATAAGTCGAAGGACATTCTTCGACTACGTGCAATAACTTATTGCCCTCCTGGTCATAATAGCTGGTGAAATCTTCAAGCTCCAAGGAGGCAAAACGAGCCAGAGCAATGGCGTTCTTCTTAAAGGCTATAAGATCCCTGGTACCTTCCTTGGAGTGTACAGTTTTCATTCTCATTCGAAGCTTGTTGCTAACGGGACTGTCTTCGGTGAAGGTGCTCGCCAAAAGATTGTAATACTTTGTTACTATATCTAAATTGGTCTCAGCCACATCTGCTAGAGTGTGAAGTTCCTCCTTCATCATCGGCTTGCTCAGTGTCGATACCAGACAACTTTGATAAAGTCCAACGATGACGATACTGAATATCAGAATGTTGCAGAGTAAAAGATGCTGCGCTGGAGATTTTGCACCTTCTAAAGGATAACACACATTTATGTATATCTCACCAAATATTTTTAAACAAGGATGAATATTAGGTGGTCCCGTTTGGTATTGTTTGTTTGGCATTTTGCAAGCTGTTACGTAACCCCTATAATTGCCTGGAAAGCTAGGGGTGACTTGTTGCTTAGAAAATGTATAATTTCTTGCAATTCTGTCAAGTTCATTCTCTTCGATCTGGGGAAACACGTGTGACCCAATTTGTATATCGTGCAGCAGATCTCTTTCCCAGACTTGGCGCCGACGGTTGTCCATATAACGAGTCAAGAATCGCATTCCATTATAACTTTTTGTAATACGTTCCTGTGGACAGTTTTGAAAAGCCTTACTTTCTTTTGATAATATTATCTGTCTTCTTGATACTTCTGGTATCTGTAAATGACTTTTCTGACGTAGCGATACACACTGATCTTTTGTATTAACTTCACCACCGTAATGTTTCATCAACTGCCACAGGATAGCGACGAGCACGTGATGGGCTAAAAGAAGGTACCACAGCGAGCGTCTGAAGGGTATAAATGGCATTGCATATTTCGGAATTGGTCCGGAAGACGGTGCCAAAAGGCATAGTTTATCCTCGAAGACGCTTACAGTGAATTCGTGATTATTAGCGTCCTGATAAAATTTTATAAAATAACCAGTGATGACTATATCGGCCTTTCCGTTTTTAATACTGTGCAATGCTTCGAAAAAAGGATCGTTTTTTGAGGAATTACTCGTGATGTCCTTGATGCGAAAATGAGAATTCATATACTTCTTCAAGGACATCAATGCTTCGCCATCTATTCCAGAGAAGATTAATTCCCTATTGTTGCCCATACTGACGTTCATCATAAGAGAATTAAAAACGATCACGTTCAATGGATAATTATTAAAATCACTAAAATCTTCAAAAATTCTTGACAGATTCTTCCAAAGTTTCCCATTTCCATTATCAGCGTGACTGGACCAATTTTGGAATTGATCGTCGAAATGCTCTGTATCGTTTTTCATGGTGGAATTATTTTGATGGAGCTCTCCGTCGACGAAAGTCAAATTTAACAAATTCACATCAGCCAATTTATTTGGTAGATTTCGAAGATTGAACATTCTACTGTATTTTTTTATATCCTCCATCTTGTAGTTCTGCGATCCTTGTAGAAATTCTTCAGATACTTCAGATGCGTCCAAGTAAACTTTCTCCACAGCGCCATATTCCTTCTTATAAAGTTTGAAGGGCGAATACTTATAGAGACACCGAAAGTTTTCTTGCGCAAAAGTTATAAGGACTTTACACACGTTGTATTTTCTCCAGAGAGAACGGAAAATAATCTTGGAAGAATTTCCAGTGTCTTCGCCGACGAATACAATAATGAATTTACTGATAGGCTTCCACAAATCCTTTTCCAGATGTATATACGGATAAAGTCCATGAAAATTATCCACCACGATTATCCAGGTTACATCTACATATTTCATAATAGACGTAGTCACAGAAAGATTATCAATCTTGACTTGATAAGTACTGAGATTCTGTCTGACTAGATATTTCGTGATGGAATCCGCAATTTCATGACCAGCAGTCAGCGAGAAAATACCAAATTTTAAGGGATGAAATTCCGGGGAATTTTTTACACGCTCTATGATACGTGCCAAATTCTTAAGCATTTCCTTTCCCAATACAGGATCCCGTACGCGTCCCTTATAGTAGTTCCTGTAGAACGACTGTCCGTCGATGCAAAAAAAGAGATACAAAAATATCCAAACTTTTATGTACTTATTCATTTTCATTTCTTCAATCTTTCCTTACTTCACGCAGTTTCTTTCAGAGGTCGACGGCAGGCACCGACGGATCTTATTGAAATTCAATAAAGTCCAAAATCAATATACAGAATCGTACCAGTTAAGAGTTTCTAAAATGTTTTTTCAGGAGCAACAAATTAGTCAAAGATTCTACAATGAATTTCTTACGAACAATTACCTTTATCGCCACTTCATATAAATGCTTGTGTTCATCTGCACTTTCGTAACTCTGCACAGAATGTCACATTTTCCAAGGCAGTCCTTGTCCAATTTCCAAAAAAAAAAATGGAAAAATTGTATATATATCACAGAACATGTCTCACCCGTTTACGTGGAATTTTCATTTCCTACTGAAACAATTCTTCTCAAATATATACTACTCATATGACGATATACCCAACACGTATGCCTATATAAAGTTCGACCTTCAATGTCACAAACAAAATGTGTCTGTCAAGAGATATGTGTGATCATTGATATCATGCAGGACTGTAAAAAAATACCGGTCTAGTGACAAGTGATTGCGTTTTTATCGCTGGCGCTCATCGCATTTAGAAATCCAGCAATCTGTTACTTGTTTCTGAGAACGCATCCAAAGCAATCAATAACCACAGACAGATTGTTAATTTCAAGTAGAAATCGCATGTCGTAGACAGTTTAATTACGACGTTACTAAATACTTGGATACATCGTTAATTGAGAAACTATAGTAGATAACTTCCTATACTGTAATTCAACTGTTAAGTGTTTCCATGTAAGCTACAGATAGAGTAAAATTCACTTGGTTATTTAATGAGATTATTAATCATACAGCATTTAAGTAAGTGACAAATGTGCCAGTATAAATTGTTTTCTAAAATAACAGTAATAATCTTTGACTTTCTTTAAAACAAGAGACGAATAGAGAAAGTTAGATTATGAAATTGACATATTTCGCACAGGAGGGTCTAAGGGTTATAAATAAAAAATGATAAACAGAATGCAAAGTCTGCAAATAATATACTGGTTTAATAGCTAAGCATGTGAAGCCTATTCTGTCAATAAATACTCAAAATATTGACGTGTCACGTTATATGAAAAATCGACGAAAGAAAATCAAGTCGTTGGGCGTTTACCTCTATAGATCTCTACATAGATTCAGCTAGGATCGGGTGTTTTTGTAAATTCAACTATACATATTATACGATGGTAGCATACGTATATAATTACTACGTTATTGTAAATAGGATAGACTCATTAATTATCTCTAACCTCCACTTTAGTACGTGTCAGTCAACATTTACTTGATGTGAATATAAAAACCACCTAACGACAGTTTTAACGATCGTTTTGTTCCGCGGATACAAAGAATACAGGAGACAAAAAGGTCTGGTAATTCTGAAAGAATGCGTTCGTGAAAAAAAAATAAAAGCAATATATGCGATTCAATAGTTCAGTCGAACAGCAGTGACATCTGTACTTGTTAAAAAAGAAAGAAGAAAAATACGGTACAATTTATTTGGTGGAAAACTACCATTTTTTAAACTAATTATCATCTACGCGGCTATTGAGGAAAGATATGAAATTCGTGCTTTCAACTTTATGTGGCGTAAAATCAGTCCTGTCTGATCTTCGATTTGTATCTAAGTTCGCCGGCTGTTTTTTTACACGTTCACCTCCATTATTACCAGCGGTAAAACGCTGTAACTACCGGTTGAAGTATCAGCTGAACTAGATGAGGCATTATCGGCTAGACAGCGAATTTCGCATAGGAAACTAATGGCATTTTTTTTACTAATACTGCATTACTTTTTCTATAAATTGTATATCTAATTGAATTACTATTCATCAGGCCGAGAACAATGAAATACAGAATTCATTGTCTAACAGGTAACGCCTCATCTATTCTGGCTGATGCTTCAGCCGCTAGTTTCAGCGTCGTGATGCGAGACGAGAGGAAAAACATAGCAGACTATCGAGTTAAGGGTACGAAATTATTATGGAGTAAAATTACTAAGTGGTATAACCAGTAAAAATATTGTGTCCTCGAAATCTCCATTGAATACTTGGAGGGTCACAAAATATTCGTGAAATAACACGAGGTGGCGCCAACGCGAGAAAAACGGGAAACAAGATGGTGTGTTTTAGCGGCAAAATACAAATTTCATAATTAACGATCTAGGCCCGTGCAAATAAAAGCGCGTTGGCGTCTACGCATTAGAAAAAAAAAAAGAAATGGTATGTCAACGATCTTCCTCACTTCGGCCGAGCAAAGACTCACAACTATTTATTCAGCAATTCCGAAAGATATTTACGCCAAGTCTTTTCCTCCATTAGTGAACTCGAACTTCTGATAATCTTTGTTGGTAAAGAGAAAGGACTTAATGCAAAATACATAACCAAGCGTTACAGGTGATTCTAAGTACACTGGCGCGGACGCTATTATGTCATTAATGATTCATAATGCATGCAGGAATCTCATAAATTATTGAGACAAGGTCTAATAAGCAATACATATTCTAGTCCTCGAAAAGTCTTACCGTCAGAGTTTCTCTTGCTGAATTAGATTGGCAAGACGATTGGTGGACGTCAAGAGTCTCGGTGGTTTTATCCAAAAGAGAAAATCAATTACAATTTAGTACAAACCAGTGAAAAAATTTACGAGGCAATTTTCAACATTCGCTAACAAATTATTTGCTACCCCGTTTACATTCTAGTACGTTGAAAAGCTTTTTTAGTGTCGAAATACAATAACATGAAAAATTCGAATAAAATAAAACGATTGCTGTTCTATGTGAAAAATTTAATTCAAGTAGCCAGACGTATTGTTAAATTCTAGTTGAACGAGTTTCATTTTCACGATTCAACAAATTTTATTGATACTGATTGGATAAAGCTTATCCACAACATTTTATTGTATCAAATACTTGTATAGATGAACGAGTTTTTATCGAATTTAAAAAGTCGATTGACCCGCCAAGGGAAACCCATAAACTTTCACTGATATCTTAGAATCACTATACGCACTTAATGTCATTGCGTGCATCGCGTAAACCAATCTCGCATTTTTACGACGTTTCGGTAAAAGACTATAGTGATATAAGAGTCGGCTGAAGTTTTTCGAAAAAAGGAAATCCGATGAAATTTATACAGATATAACATGTCAAATTGAAACGAAATATGGATCCTAATTCACTATTGGAACTGCTTATATCACGATTATACGACAGCTCTGGTTAAATATGTATCTTGAAAATGAGGAAATTCTTAGACCAAAAATATTTAGTGTAAAAAGCAAATTGTTTTACCCTCTTTGAGTGGCGTCTTTTTTCTTGCTATAAGAAATGTGCGCCTATCGTGTCTTTCAGGCGGCACCGCTGGAAGATTAAAGAAATTTAATACATAGGCATAAAGATCCATAAGATTTATAACTCTCGGAAAAGCACTGTCACCTATCGTTGTCATTAGCGTCAGGATTTTTATTAGCAGATTTTATTAGCGTGCAGCCATCGCTAAATGGTTTCGCATTTCGCATAAAACAAAATTTACTGGGTTAATTATACCTAGCGCTTTTACTTGGAGCTATTTTTTTTAATAACGCCTGCGACATTAGTTACGCAGATCGAAGATCGTAAAAAGAACACTTGCTTAGCTTCTGTGGTGAAACAGTATTCTCTTTTATTTTCTTTTATAGTCTCGAAGTTCCTCCATGACGTAACAGCAATACTACACTTTGCTAATGGACCAGTACGCGATTTCCTGTCGGAAGAACATCGAATAACCATATTAAGGAATATAATCAACGAAAGTGAAAGTTCTACAGATTTCACGATACAGAATATAGTGCAAGAGACTTTTAACGGTGACATTAAAAGAAATTCAAGCTGAAGACGACAACTCCTTGTTTCGATATTGATCATCCTTATTGATCTCTCAAGAAAAATTAAATGGATGATACCGAATGAAAGCAAAGGGTACGAATTCAGCGATTCATCTGTCATCAATTCACATTACGTATTTTCTTATCCTCTAACGAGAATTCTGAACATATTGAATGTCCAATATTGAAATCCCTTTCTTTCAAATGATAAAGGAAATAATATTGGCGACAATGGTGCTTCTTGGTACTTCTCTAAATGTACGAGGCATTGAAAGTGTTACGAAATGGCACGAGGACGCGTCATTCTGGGCGAGCTTTATTTGCTTCGCAAGGAATTTCAGGTCGTTCGGAATCTATCGGATTTATACGGAAGATTCGTATCAATTGAGAGAGTTCGTCAAAAGATTTACGCAATATTTATATAGGGACTGTCAGTCGTTATTATATCTGAAGACATATCATGTACACTCGAAAGATTCTGAAGATGGTAAACTCATCATTCATCAGACGAGATATCCAGGAATATTGAAAAGAGCTACTACAGAAAATCCTATTAAGCTGAAAGTGCCTGTTCACGAAGTCAATAGAAGTATCGGTATCCATTTTATTGATAGTATCTCGGCAATGATCGTCATACTGATAGATAACGAAGAGACCTTCGATGCGTTTTTGAATCACGCTTTACCCAAGGAGTGGGATAATAGAATGACGTTTCTTGTCATCATAGTCATGGATAATAAAGGCTTAGAGCAAGTAAATAATCCTGAGCATGTGGCTGAGAATATATTAAAGAGATTATGGCGCGAAAGGCAAATACTAAATGTGATTTTTGTCGCTCCGTTTACGAACCTTGGAAATTGTGCGTTCACGTACAATCCAATTGAAAGTTTCACGAGACACGACGAAACGGGTAAAATCGAAATGTTTAGATTTGAATCGAGAGAAACAGCAGTGACAAGAATGACAGAAATTTACACTCGTAATTTAAATAACTTGAACGGATATCCATTGAAGGTCGGGATGTTCGAAAGAATTCCTACGTCTATCAGACTTATTGATGAAATTGATCATAGATCTTTGTTTTGTGAAGAAAAAGTAAGATTCACAGGTATTGACGGTATCATGCTGGAGACTATTGCAAATACCATAAATTTCACAGCGGTTGTTTATGGTCCTACGGACGGCATTGAATTTGGCTACCAAATGCAGAATGGAACGTATGTCGGTACCTTAGGTAAGAATATTGTAAATTATTAATACTCTATATATGCTTATTTATATCTCAATAATATTAATTACTTTACAGGTGACATCGTATCGAAAAAAATCGATATTTCCTTCAATGGCATGTTTATAAAGATGTATGGTAACGATCCAGAGGCTATAAGATTCAGCTTATATAGCGGAGTCGACAAGTTATGTTTAGTGGTACCAAAAGCTTTAAAGATACCGCAATGGCTTCAAATTTTTCAAACTTTCAGTTTAACCTTATGGATATATCTGGGAATCGTACAAATTGTCTGCAGTACGACCTGGTATATTATACAAAGAAAAGAAAAGTCAAATGGAATAAATTTTGTAGTAATAATATTGGATACCATTTTACTGTTCGTTGGAGAACCGCGCACTTTGCCAGACAAGATAAGCGGCAGAATCCTCATAGGAAGTTTACTCCTGCTGAGCGTGACGATCACTGGAATTTTTAATGGCAGCCTGTACAAGGGTTTTACGACGGATTCCTATTACAAGGACATAGATGAATTAAAAGACTTAGATGCATCAGGTTTACCTATCGGTACAGGATCACCCAATCTCTATGACCTGTTCGGTTCTGATAATGATTCTGGGACTATAGTAAACTTGCGACGAAAGTTTAACGTTATTTCAAAACTTGAAATGCCAGCCATCGACAGGACTGCTTATCTTCGTAATTTTGCAGCCGTCGATCGAGAAAATGATCTCGTATTGCGCTTACATACTAAATACGTTGATCGTGAGGGTAATCATTTATTACATATCATCCCTGAGTGTCCACGTACTTATTTCCTTGCGTATGCGGTACAATGGAATTCAGTTTTTCTGCGCAGAATTAATGTCATTATATCCAGAATCGTAGAAGCCGGTTTACCACAATATTGGTACAGTTCGACGTTCGATAATTATCTGCAAACGAATCAGACGCGTCAGCTTAGTCGTATGCAACAGAAGTTTGTCGTGTTTAACCTGTACGACGTACAAACGCCATTTTTCATATTGGGATTTGGACATTCTTTGTCTCTCGTTATATTTCTTGGCGAATACACAATGCACCGAAAAGTCAAAATTTATTTAAAAATACGTCAATACTCTCGCCGAATTTTTGACAACCTTAGCGAATAAAAATGGAATCTGGAAGAGAAACAGATATTGGAAAATGAGGAAATTTAATACAAATTTTTATTATACACACATATTGCCTGAACCTCAATATCATGTAGGACGGTTCCTTAAATTGAAATAAATATACAAGGAATATCACTAAAATATTTTATTTTTCACTTCTAACCAAGTATTGGAAACATCTCACTGGTAACACGTCTATAAAATTTAGTACCGCGTATGAAAGCGCCATTGTCCATGCCGCAACTTCCTTGACGTGGATAAGTCCAAGATGATAAACCGCAGAGTTTATTTCGTCCTGTTGATCTTGTAGATCTCTTCATGATATATTTAAAAAATTGTGTGTAAACGTACTCTACGAACAGACAGAATAGCGAAGATAAATGAATTCGCAAAAAATGACATACGTATATAGGATAATGATATATCACAAACTGAATAAAGACATATAAACGCTGATGCATTACAAACAACATCATAGAAATAGACGACCAATGTATATTAAAATAATCTATCAACTGGAGAGTCACTGGCACTATCAAAAGGAAACAAAAAAACGCCTATCAAGTTGGTCTATTAGAAAAGAATAAAGCACAGCACGTAAGATGCCTCTTGTCTGTCATTGGCGAAGTCGGATAAAAGCTCAGCAAGTAGAAATACTGAAGTGAATAAGCGAAGCAGCCGCAAAGGAAATGGGGTTTATTTTAAGCATATCTGAAAATACGCTGGCGACGTGTCTTTAAGATGTAACTCAGTCCTCCGTTACTGTGCGAGATATCATGGCCGCAGTTCGGTCTCTCGCGTTAGGAATTTTCTTGGCGGGTATTACCTCAGGTACGTAAAACAATGATTAATCTATCAAGGAAATATAATTAATAGAATTGGGATGAGCCGGGCAAGGATGCAGACGCTGTGCCATTTGGAACTTGCCAAGTTTGTATTCTGCAAACAGTTTGTTTAAGCAGATGGGACCGATACCCGTTATACCCAGTTGGATAGTCCAAAATGATTAATAGATACTAGTAGGTGACTTCCTAGTTACAGAATACTCGAATAATCCGAAAAAAAATATTACTGCAATCTATGCAGCATCAATAATGGACCGAGATAACTGCAATCGTTTGTTACAGAAATACTCGCAGTTTCCGCCTGGGATCCCAACGTTCAACGGTAAGTATACTGTCTTCAAGATAACATCCATTCTGAAAATAGAGGGTTATAATGATCTGCATGTCAAATATTAAATGATTCTGTCATCTCAGGTATGTGGGATATGATCTTGAAAGAGGACCTGTACTTTATGAGGCATACTATCCAGACGAGCAAACTGAGAATGATAATCTGAAGAGAGCTTACCAAGAGAAACGATACTTTGATCGTGGTACCGTTTTGGAAAGGTCTTATCAAGTACCCGAAGATGCATATGAACTTCCTTACGGTAGCATAGATACCAAACCGTCACAGGGTCAATCTCAATTTCAAAATAATGAACGATCAAACTTGCCCTACGTTAAGAGCAATGACAGAAATGATCAGAATTCCATGCGTCTCACTGATCAGGTGTATCTTAAGGAATTTCCAGCATCCAATTTTGAATCAAGGGATGGATCAAACGTTCCATCAGGAAATTCTGCCTATGAACAAGAGTCAAGAAATTATTTAACAGAACAAAAAGAAAATATTGGATATCTAGTACCAGCACGTATTCCATATATAAGAGAGGTACCAGATGCGTACGATGTTCCTGCTGATGAGATCATCTTCGGAGAACCACCATCTGTTCAGGAAGGCCAGGTTCCAATTTTTGGTAACACTTTTGAAGATCCAAGAACTTATGAATATGCATCACGAAGAAGGGAAATGAATTCAAATCCATTGAAGCGTTTGAATCTCAAAAACTTGCAGTTAAGAAGCAGTGATATTAATTCAGTGGATGAAAATTTTCGAAATCCAACACAACATGGAGGAACAGACTTCCAAAAAGTATATAACGAGAATTACAAAGAAATTCGACAGATTCCTGATCCTGCACCAATGGAAAATATATTCGCACCTCGTCCTCAGGTGATTAACTACGTTCTTTCCCCAGTGAAAAAATCAGACTCCACCACATCCACGCCAGCGCCAACAATTTCGATAGAGGAACCAGAGGGGAATCAATGGCCACGGAATTACGGGGACAATCTGATCAATGATGACATTAGAAGAGAGGATGAGAATGAGCTGAGAAAGGACGAAGCCAAGATAGCATCCATTGAGGTGAGCGAGATCCCACGTCATAAGATACGTCATCATCATGGAGAACGGCCGAAACGCAATTATTCCCATCACTAGTTCTATTGATATGGCGCAGTCGTTCTAAATAATATAATTAATCATTTTGTAATATGCATTTAATTTAAGATTATAATTTAAAACATTTATATTTACATTCACGTTTATAATCACCTGCGATTAACGTATTGATTTTATACTCTTACCACTGACACGTGTATTTCTCTAATTTCTGAGACAGTTAATTGCTGATTTTAAGTATTGTATGAAAAAGTATGTATAGGAACGAGAAATGAATAAATGGCAAAACACAGTAGGCGTTTACGATGACATCAAAAATAGATATGTGGAATGAAACTATAACAAGAGAAAACAGCGCTTCATTGGCTGGTCTGGAAGTCGCCCGAGTTTCCTAAGAAAGTTAAAAGATCGAATTAGAGAAGTTCACACGACATTAACTTTGCTTTTATTTTCTTATTTGGACAAACATGAAAACGAGGAAGGAACTTGGAGTTGGCGTTAGTCAGGAAGAATAGATTCTTTCGAGGAACAAACTTTTCTCTCCGTCATTTTCGTTACGTCTACGATAATTTTATTAATATCACATGGATAACGTTACAACCATTTCTGTTTTAACAATATAACATACAATTTCCTATGAGCCTATGGCAACGCTTATCTTTATTACCGAATACAACAATACGTTCATCAGTTAAATATTACAGGCATTAAAACACTCAATTGCTGCCTTTTATCACCTAATAGAATGCATGATGACGTGAGGTGAGGATTGACAAGAATTTTTCAAAAGTCAAAGTGGACGTCGAGAGGATTGGAAAACTTTTCACTTTAAATAAAATTATAACTGCCTCCTGGTATAACCGACAATTACGTATGACTCCACTGAGGTATCGCCAGGTATACCAAATTCAAAACTAATTATTCAACTCGATGGAACGTCAAGAAAGTTAATTTTCACCGGATAAGTATTTACTAATGTTATCGCATATGAATTCTCAAATTAAAACAAAACATACGATTTCAATTAATTAAGACGAAACAGCCGGATGTAGCACCTAAAAGAAAATGACTGCCGAATGATATGATGAACACTTGAGCCTTCCACGTTTCGCTCTCTAAACGCAACCAGTAGATTTCAAAGTGCTAATCGAGAGCAACGTTAGAAGTTCTCAAGTACTTTATAAGTAACCTACTCTATTGGAACACAACTTCATTTGGTGAATAGTCTCAGTTTGCTAAATCTACACTTTTACCTTTAAGTCATTGGTTAAAGTAGCGGTTTTCGGGATAGGATGCCATCAACATTTTTGGGTGAGAAGGGGCTTGGGCATAGGGAGAGTTGCGGTTAGAAGGGGACGGTGGGGGGGGGGGGGGGGGAAGAAGGGAAGGAGGGAGAGGGGGGGGGTCATCTTTTCATCAATTCTTTTTGATAAATCAGCAAGGGGTTATCTTTCTTTTATATCACTAAGGATCATCTTAGATGATCAATAATCTATCACTAAAATACTTTAATAGTAAATATGAGTGACACATGTGAAATATCCAAATGGAATATTTCAGATTTACCATGAGATATTATGCAATCATTAATTGCTACAACAAGGTGGTTGGCAATCGAATGTCGTGTATTACAGCATTATCGAGATTTATCATATTGCAATGTGCACACAGATTTTTCATAAATAAGACATATTTCTTTATTGTTAACGCAGCGATTATCATTAATATTAAGTATAAAATTACCGCGATTGTAAAAAATATTATACACGAACTAATAACATAGGCGTCCTCCTTTTTTAAGTGCATCGATATGTCCACGGTTCTAATTTATTAAATCCATTGACTACATTCGATTCATCGTATTGAAGAGTAGAAATTTGAAAATTAGTTGTTTTGTAATTTTTCAGAAATGTAGAATTACCATAATTAATGCAGTGTAACGAGGATATAGGCGAAGTTAAAGAACTACGTGTAACATATACATCCCGTATACTCGCTACTGCTGTTTCGATAGAGATATTATAATTTACAGCGTCGCTACAAAATTTTCCTGTACTTTCCTTTCCATATTTTTTTCGACATAGATCGACAGTCCATAGGCAACTAGTAACGCTTACGTCTTTCGGGTATTGTTGTCGTCGCTCGGAGACTGCAGGGAGATCATACACATTGCCTTGGTACCTACGCCATACGATTAATCATATAATTTGTACGTTTATGTGAATTGAGAGTACCAAAAATAGAAATTATTTTTTGTTATTGCAAATACATATTGAAAAGAGGCGAAATGAGTTACGATCCGAGACGCCAATGAATTTTCTTTCTAAATATAAATTAACGTCTACAACGCGTAATGGAGTAGAGTGATCATGCTGGCACGCAGCGTTAATACTTTTTAGAGTAAAATCAATCCTTGGGTAACTTCTGTGTTATACGATTTGTTAGATTTGACGACACAGAATAGTAGCGGATATTGCGTAACACTCTTCTGGAGAAAACTTATACGGAATTGTCTGTCGATGCATTGAAAAATACTTACACGACTACAAATTTCGCAACCGATTTCTACGCATTTTACGTTCATAACTAGGCACACGTCTCCTTTCACTCGTAACTTGGAATATGTTTTTTTTTTTTTTTTTTCAATATTTTAAAATCTTCTAAACAACAACGGTCGGGTTATTATCAGTTGATCAATTTATGAATAGCTGATCCTCATAAATAAATATCTAATGATTTCGAATTTCTTCAATTTAATGTGGAACAGCATGAAAAATTATAGATTAGTCATCTAATAATAATTAATAGCTCGTCTTTAATTAGTACATCAACGTTACGTATCACAATGGATGCGTCTTTCTCATACAAAGCCTTGAAGCAGATGAAATCTCAATTGATACATAAATGTAGTCAGAGTATTGAGAGGTAACATATCATACCTACGACACTAAATAATAAACAGGTATGGAAAACCATCTGTATGTAGGAATGTATCGATGCAAAAATATAATAAAACTGAATATTAATTAATTTCTGCAATAAATCGCGAGATGTTCGAGTGTCCCAAAATAGTTCGACTACTTAGCTTCAAGAAAGCGTCCGCTTTCTATATACCTACAAGTTTCAGTCATCCGGTATAGAATTCTGTGCTTTCCGCTTATGCACAATAAAACATTTCACGATTCAAGTCACATTCACGGCTTTGTACATGATCTTACAAATGCCATAAAAACATTATTATAATAATTATTCTGCCATTATTGTATACTAAACTATTTCACTTTACTTTAGCTACTGTATTATAATAATTACCCACAGAAAATCCAGAGTAAATAGACAAACAAAATTATTGAAGTAAGGAAGTGGCACCTGTTGTAAGAGTACATATCCTTTCGAAGAATCAGCTTAGGCTTCTGTTGGTTATTTAAGAACAAATATGTAATTGTTAGTTTGTCAACTGTCATAGTGCGTTCATTACATATTGCATTTAAGGTTATAAACAAAAGTGCAGATGTGTTGCTTCTTTACGGGCAAGAAGAAGTATAATAACTTTTAGGAAACTAATGCAGATAATATTAGAAATCGAACAATACATTTAATAACAGTTACATATAAGTTAAAGTTTTTAAACCAAAAAAATAGCAGTGACAGGTTTGTTGAAATTAAATAGAGGTTAACGATATTTGAGTTTTCAATATGCTATTATCGTACAGCATCTAAATTCATCACTGATGATGGGTTTTAAATATTAGTTGTAAGATGCCAAACCGAATGATACATTTGACTTGATAGCCGATACACATGAATATAAATACTTATATTTATGTAAATAATTTGTTTATGCCCAGCAATTCATGCAAAATAAATTAAACATATTCAAACACGCACTCCATTACTTGTTTCTATTTTTGAAAAATTGGAGCGCCCTAACCTCCATCTATTTTAAAACAAGAACGTAAGTCCATTGTTTTCAATCAGCACATCGTATAACTGTGTGATAAATAAAAACTGCATACCTGTCTGCCTCTGCCGATTAAGTTCCGCCAGGATAAAGTCACGGAGTTTAGAATACGCCTTGTCCAAATTATCGTTCTCGATTACAAGATGAAAATTTCCTGGTTGCTCTCCTGTAAATCAGCAGAGAGTATATAAATGTTAATAAACTCTTACGGTATAGATACTAAATAATAATATGAGCAATGTAAAATCAACTTACCATATTCTAGTTCCGTCTTGACAACAGACAATCTGCGCTGCAAAGACTCGTCTGTTTCCGTCATACGTCCTCGTAATCGTCTTTCCAATTCACTAATAGATGGAGGTTTTATAAAAACGTAAAGAGGATCAAGCGTACTATTTTTTATTTGCTTCACGCCCTGAGTGTCAATATCCAAAACACAAACTTTTCCAATACGCTTGACATCTTCAACTGCTCGTTTGCTGTAAAAATTGCCTTTATTCACTTTTTGAAACCTTGAAAATTGCTTATAAAATAATTTAGATCGACTAACAATTTTACCTGGTTCCATACATGTTGTCGCTGAAGGTCGCACTTTCGATAAATTCACCTTGATCGATTTGCTTTTGCATATCTTCCTTATTAGTAAAATAGTAATGCTTGCCATGCTCTTCTCCCGGACGTGGAGATCTTGTTGTATGTGAAACGGAAAAACCAAAGGTATCAGGGAATTCTTCGAAAAGACGCTTTATCAGCGTACTTTTCCCACTTCCAGAAGGACCGCATAATACCAGAGGACGCGGACCTTTTTGAACCATGCTAGATATGCCTGCAAAATTTAATACGTTGTCGCTTTAAATTGTACTTACAAGTAGTAAAAATAACAAATTATTCCAATTGTAGTATCACGTTTGTTTTAGAATGACGAACTTAGATATCAAGACAATGTACATAACCATACCTTTTTTTAACAGTTTAAAACCCACTGAGAACATCGCACTCTAGGGAACGTTCAAACATTAGTGTAACATATTCCAACTGAATTCAGATGCGATACGTCAAAAGACAAATTTAAAAACATGGTTCAACAAACATGTTGACATGAATAGAATTACACATTCTGTAGAATCTTCCATCATATTTAAGGTGACAATTGCTAGACAACAAACTATATAGATTGAGATCAAATACATGTCACAGTTTTATTAGACATTGTGCAATTATCATGATAAGCTAAAGCAGAACTATTAATTACATGATCGGAAAGTACATCTGATGAAGCAATAAAGGCAGTTGGTATAATTACACTGTTTATGCAAGGACTAGCCCAAGTATACTAATACTCATGTATACCTATAGATAGTGATGTTAACATGCAATATATGAAGTACAATACCAATAATAAAATTCACAATTATATATACTTTAAAACTATACAATAATCGCATAAAATATTAATGGCACAGATAATCATACATTTACTGAAATCAAAGTAGACATAGTGAAATGATATATTTCAAACTTCCAGGTCACAAATAAATTATTTCTTTCAGGAATTTGCAAGTGGTTAAGTCTAAACACATATGTAGGTTACTATGTAGTTTATAAATAGCTCAATGAAGTATATGTGTCATTGCTATATGCAGAGACAAACAATTAAAGTTCTATACAATAAAAATGATTTGACCTCACCAAAACGGTAAATAAAGTCAAAAGTAGTCACAATTATAAATGACAGACTACTAATAAACAATAAAAAATATATCAAAAAAACTTCACAACACAGTATTATTCAAAAGTGATTTGGCATTTACAATACTTAGTTAATAGATAAAATTTTCAATATAGAAATAAAAACCAAAGTGTTTAACCAAAATACATAAAAGTAGTGATAAAATAACAATAATTGTTACACAAATCATTAACTATTTATATCAAGTGTTTATAAGCTTTTATAGAATCTAAGAGAATATATCTATAGAAAATCTGAAAAAATTATAATATATATAAATTGCATATATTAATGCTGCCATAGCCGGATGCAGTGAATGTCGCAAAATGAAGAACTCAAGTCCATATTCGCATTACATACAATTAACAATGAAATGCGATGAATAAATACTGGATAAAACTCACATGCCAATACAGAAAGCAGCGTATAATACTTAAAAAGTATATCGTACAGACGAGAAGTAATAATTTAAGAAGATCGTCGCGTGCCAATGTGCTATTTTATAGGCTAGCCGCGAAAGTGAGACCAAGGTCTCGAAAATATTGATTTTCCGACGCAAAACGTGTCGCAAAACGCGCGAACGACAGACACGAAAGAAAGAAGCCTCCATGGCGGTATAATTACTGACCAAGCGGCATTTACTAGAACGCTTGAAAAGTCATCTTTTTCTAAACGGCACCACTCTCTCGCTTAGCAGTGAGAGATAACCTTGAATAGTGATAGAATTCCTTAAAAAAGAATTCGTACTTTGCCATTGTCAACGGCCTTTACACGATTTCGAGTTTTATCCGGCACGCAATTATTCTAGAGCACGTTGACGTAGGAGAATGGAACTTTAACTTTTATTCGTTCTTTCATGATTGTATTAGATATATAAATGCCTTACCTTCAAAGCCTCCTTGTGCTTGTAAAAAGCCGCACGTCGGCACTTCTCGTTATGAACTTTCTTGAAGAAAAACTCCCGAAACGTGCAGGTCACGGCTAGTGGCGAAAAAGGGGCAATAGATCCAGCCGCTAGTCCATCTGGCACGTTTTTGCGTGACGTTTGTGCGCATGTCTCCATCACGCATTTCATGGTCACCTGTTTAAAAAGTAATAAGGCACGAATTTTCTTTCGCTTGCGTGCTGTTTTTCTTATAATTTAAGTTGTTTTAAATTGGCTGCTTGATCGATGATTAAACTGTATAGAAAACATTGATTAGCATCATAGTAAGAAGGTAGATTACTGAAGGTAGAGGCACAGTAGATTTTCTATAGCAGTTAATTTTGGTTTTCGGTTAAAACGAAACCATTAATACTTTTGGCATGGCTTATATATGTTGGATAAAAAGACAATGATTTTATACAACAAATTTATATATATTTATTGACCGTAAGATTTACCAATGTTTCATTTTTATAAGTGCTTTAGTAATCATACATGAACTAAAAGACATTTACAGGAAGATTTTTTATATCGCCTAAATGACGCTTAAAATAATTATTACTAAACGTTATCCGAATATCAACTAAATGTATTTGCACAAATAGAATTTAAATAGAGCGAACAATTATAATAGAACGTTATGCGCTACATTGTTTGTCATATATCGGCAAATCCAATGAATGAATTTATGCCGATGAAACATTATACGTTATGAGGTAAAGATTTTCCTATTTGAAGAGAAATAACGAAATTTCAGGTAATTCAATTTTACAAATAATGTCCGCACCAGATAAAATATACAGCAACGAATGTAATTAAGTAAAAGTCATTAAATATAACATTTCAGGTCAAAATACTTTCAAGTAAAATCAAGCTCATAATAGACTGTTTGGTATTGAATCATAAAAGATACAGCAGTTTCGCTCAAGATACAAAACAACTCCATTCAGACTTCAGTAGATCCAGTAGGCTTAGCCTGTGTTCTTCGACGTGCAAGTTCTGACATAACAACAGGACCGATGTGAGGCGAACGTGGACTACTTGACATTGCTTCGTATGTCGCTGCAACTGCATTCTGAAATCAATCAACATAGAATCAATATCTTATATAATCACCCGATATTATTATTCTTCGAAATATTAATTTGTAATACCTTAAGACTATGAGGATCCCTGGTAATATCCGGTAAGATCTTATAAGGAAGACGATGCCGATTGGCAATCCATGGATACTTCAAAATCGAAGCTGCTGTAGGCCGTCGAGTGGGATCAACGTGTAACATTCTTCTAACCAGTTCCTTTGCTTCATTTGATATTTGACACCATACTCCACTTTCCACATCTACGTATCCAGGACCAATACGATCTAAAATGTCACTAGCACTATCTCCAGGACTATTTGGAAATGGAGTATACCTGTGATAAGTCATATTTTGTTATTCTTGTTCTGTATACGTTACAACTGGTGTAACGAATCAATTAATAGTTTTTATTAGTTGCCCGTTGATTACCCAGAAAGCATAATGTATAACAAAACACCAAGCGACCAAATATCGCAAGCGGCGTCATATCCTTGACGTTTTAATACTTCAGGGGCTACGAAGTTTGCTGTGTAGCAAGGCGTCATTAAAAGGCCATTTTCAGCACGAAGCTGTTTTGCGAATCCAAGATCGCATATGCATAATGTAGTTGGATCACCGCCTGGTTTTGCGTATAAAATATTTGAAGGCTTCAGGTCCCGATGAACCACCTGTTATAAAGGAATGCTTTTATAATGAGTTAGACCTTTGGGTTAATATGGGAAAATCAATAAAATGAATGACACTCGCCCCATTTTCGTGGAGATAATGAACTACACTGGTGATTGTATGACTAACTTCTGCGGCCTCTCTTTCCGTAAAATTGCGCCGTTGTAGTAGACGGTCAAGTAACTCCCCACCCCGTAAAAGTTCCAGAACTAGATAGGCCCGCCTATCGTCCTCGTGAACAGCACGCAGAGAAACAATATGTGGATGTCGACCATATCGTAAGAGGATCTCTATTTCTTCAGAAGGATCACGTTTTAATTTTTCAATGACCTAAATAAGAAATTATTTGTATATATTTGGATCTAACTCGGAGAAGACTTTGAAAATGGTGTTATCAATATTACCTTAACTGCGTACTCTATTTTTGTACCTTTGTGTACTGCTAAGTAAACAGTGCTATAACTTCCTTTACCAATTTCTTGTTTAAATTCGTATTCGTCACTCACTGAAGTAGGATTGACGTAAGCTGGAAAGGTATTACTAATGCTCTCACATGTTTTAAATTCAGTCTGTCCTTTGGTATGTTCCTCAAGCAGGCAAGGCGCGACAAAACTGAATCCGCGAAATAGTTCATGAGCATTTGCACTTGGCGGTATTCCAGGTGAGTCTAGAAATTTGGTAGATGAAGTTTTCGCCAATTCTTCAAAATTCAAAGTTAAAAGATCTTACAATCGTTCATACCTTTAGGTGTTTTGCAAGTAAACTCACTGTCAAAATAAAACGCATCGTCCTCTCGACTCACAGCCGGCTTAAATGGGGGCCTTATTTCTTTTCTGTAAAGTGCATCCCAATCAATGGATGCAAAGAATACGTGACTTTTTATTTCCTCAACTCCACCTACGAATATTAGACTTTTAATAAATTATAGAGGGGAGTACTTATTGCTAAGATTTTACATTTTTACCTGAACCAAGCCTATTGGATGGATTTCTTTTGAAGAGCACTCGCAATAGTGCCTGTGCTTCAGAAGAAATGTTATGTGGCATGCCCAGTTTTGCTTTTAGTATCTGTGTCATAGTTTCTTTACGATTCGTGCCTTGGAACGGAAGAGCTCCAGTCAGCATCTCAAACTAATAATTTAACGTTTTACTAAAGAAATATTGGGTTTAACGAATTTGCTACAATATTTTTATCTGTTTACCATTAGAACACCAAAACTCCACCAATCGGCTGTAAATGAATGTCCCTTTCGATTGACAACTTCGGGAGCCATATATTCAACTGTTCCACAAAAGGAATATGTTTTTGTATCATCTAATGGCTGTTTACTTAGTCCAAAATCAGTCAGTGATATATGACCCTCAGTATCCAATAGTATGCTGATATTTAAAAATTCAGTTTAGTATTAATAATCTTACTATGCTATGACAATCAATATACATTAAGATACAAACTTTTCAGGTTTAAGGTCACGGTAAATAATGCCAAGTTTGTGTATGTGATCTAGGGCTAAAGCTAGTTCCGCTAAATAGAATTTAACATCATCTTCGGTGAACATCACCTGTGAAAAAATCATTTGAAGTGTTAATATTTTTTAACCTGTTACTTAATATATTTTATTGCAATTGTCTAACCTCTTTTGATAACCGTGAAAAGAGATCTCCACCGCGAAGAAAATCAAGGATCAGATACAATTTGCCTTCTGTTTGGAAAGCATAGTGTAAACGGACGATAAATGGATGTTCAACATCCACTAAAATATTTCGTTCCATTTTTGTTCTCACTCGATCACGAACTAAAAATAAAACCAGAAACATGTAAATTCTGCTGCAATACAGAATTATGGAATATAATACGATTGATTAATTTAAATTATACCTTTAAGAGTGGCCTTTTTTAACACTTTCATAGCATAAAGAGTACCACTGTCTTTACCTACTACCTTCCGTACCAAAAAAACCTAAATAAATAAAAATACAAGGTCACATTACTCCACTCAATAAATATATTCATTACGTTCGACCCATAATATTTTGTTTAATTCACCTTTCCAAAGGAACCCTGACCAAGAACTTTGAGAAGTTCAAAATGACGAGGCTCAGCCTTCTCGTGTCCATCTCGAACTACTTCACGTACTTCAATTTCATGAGACTCCGAACAGCCATTGGAACGTGGTTCAATCATATTGCCCTTCATAACCACGAAATCTTCCTGATTTTCTGCTGGCAGGATTTCTGTGCTCTAATATAATAATACGTTAACTAATATCAACAATCATCTAGGAGCATCATAAAAAACTCAGTTGAATAATAATGCAAATGAAGCATACGGGATAAAAGAACTGAATCGAACTTAAATTGACATTGAAAAATACTCCATCCTTGAAAACGAATACTTATCGCCATTTAGTAAGATGCCGAGAAGGCCAAAAGTTTGAAAGCGAAATCTGTTACCTTTTCGATTACATGTTGCTCATTCCAAGGTACTGTCAAAGTCGCCAACGGCATTATATTGGATGTCGTGCTTATTTTGAATAATATAATACTTCGCGACCGATATTTTCTAAAATATTGCGTGCGATTGCCAACATTTAACAAATTTCAAAAATACCTATGATCAATTTCAACCGTCTGGCTTTATCGCTATGATTAACGTTAACACAAGAACACAAAACACAAGTTCGCGGTCAGCGCACGTATCGACCACAGATAACAGAATTACCGTGAAGGAACTCAAACCGGAACTACAATATTACATGTAGTCCACAGTACGCACCTTGATACAAATTTTCTTGCATTTACAAAATAATAATAATAACCACTGTAGAACCATTATTATTTTCGGATATCAAAAATTCTTCTGCAACACCAGCAATACGTTAAATAATGTAACATGTGATACAGTTGATTTTTTTCTTAATAATTGCGAGTTTCTCTTATTTATCAGCTACAACCGCATGACGACGTTACTACATGACGGGTTAAAATTTATAGGACGCATTACTTCATTGCGATTTCGGCAATTAATTTTTCTGATTATTTTCTTATCAGCTTGAAGATATACACGTTCTGTTAATACTGTAACCATTGCGCGGCTAATTTTAGTATTTACTATCACACATTATTACTTAATGTTCGTATCACTTGTACGCAATTAAGAAAGTGAATTAATGCTCGAATATTTTTATTTAATTTTAATAGGAGCTTTTAATGCTTTGATCTAAAATAACATCATTCAATCGTTTATCGCGAAAAAGAGCAACTGAGGATAATGAAATCCGGCTTTAGATTTTGTTTGCTGTTACTTGTGGATGAACGTAAGGTTCTGTCACTTTAGAGTACTGTTTCAATTTATTAGTAAAACTATTGTGTGGAATAATATTGTGAATTCATTAAATCGATTTACACACAATGCAAAGTATAATCGTAAAGTAAAAAGTGATAAGATTTAATTTATGTATAAAAACGATATACGTGCTAGTGATATATTTTCATGGATGAAATGAGTCTAACTCACGTATAACCTAAACTAACTCTAACCGTGTCCAAACAATTCTACTTCTGGATACATATATTTATTCATCCGGCCATATAGTGATTTTGCTAACATTAGTTGTAAAGTGATTGAAGATTCAAAATAGAAATTTGGTTTCCACGATATAAGTTTAAATAGTAATAATCCTAATAAATATCTGTTCCATCAAAGATTTAAAAATGCCGTGCTGGTACTATGAGAAAAAGGAATTGCGGAATACACCGTCAATCCAAGATGGTATTGATTATGATACAGAATGTAGGTACAGAAAGGAAGGAGCACGTTTTATTATTGACACTGGTACTAAAATGGACCTCGGATATAATACTATGGCAACTGGTGTTGTTTATTTTCATCGCTTCTATATGTTCCACTCCTTCAAGAACTTTCCTCGATATGTAAGGACTTTCTTTATTACTATAAATTCAATTGTTGTAAAGTAATATTTAACTGCATATATCGTATATCTGTGTTTAGGTAACAGCATGCTGCTGTTTATTTTTGGCAGGAAAGGTAGAGGAGACTCCTAAAAAATGTAAAGATATAATAAAGACTGCCAAAACATTACTGACAGAGCAAAAGTTTATGACGTTTGGTGAAGATCCCAAGGTATGTTACTTCAATGCTAGAACCTACAATATTAACTATGACGAATTGAATTTAATATAAATATCTCATAAATAATATGACTATTTATAGGAAGAAGTAATGACGTTAGAAAGAATTTTATTGCAAACCATAAAATTTGACTTGCAAGTTGAGCATCCTTACAGTTACTTACTGAAATATGCAAAATGTCTAAAAGGTACCGATAGTTATGCATATGCAATATGCGATGATAGATCGTAATACAAATTTTATTTGATTTTAGGTGATAAGAACAAATTGCAAAAGATGGTTCAAATGGCATGGACTTTTGTGAATGACAGGTAATACTCAAAAACAAAGCATTGCAATGAATGTATACTGAAACTGTTAATTTTTAATTTTATAGTTTATGCACAACGTTATCTCTACAATGGGAACCTGAAATAATTGCAGTAGCACTGATGTATTTAGCAGGCAAGTTAAGTAAATTTGAGGTAGTAGATTGGAATGGGAGACAACCAAAGCACTTGCGCTGGTGGGACATGTTTGTAGAAGACGTAACAATGGATCTCTTAGAAGGTTTGTAATACGGAGTCTTTTGTAAATATAATATATTTGTCGATATAATTCTATAAATCTTTTCTTTTCAGATATATGCCATCAAGTATTAGACTTATATTCACAAGCGAATAGTACCAAGCCTCCGGATTCTCCGCCATTGGTACCATCTAACGAATCTACGAGAGATCGTATAATAATACCACCGCCAATAGATTGTGCAAGCACAACTCCAAATGGTAAATATTATCATTAGAAAATTCAAATAACATTAACTTTTATTCAACGTGTTACTTTGTATTTGCAGTAACTCCTGGCAAAGTACCTAAAACAGATGTTACTGCTGTGCCAGCAAATGGCTGCCCCCCACCGGACATCGCGGATGGTACAAAACCACTAGAATTACCTACACATTTCCCACCATATTCAACGAATTTTCCTCCAGGAAGCGCAAGTTATACCCCTGTTTTCCCACCAACAAACATCTCAGTACCACCTCCTTCTGTTAACGCAATAAATCATATTGTATCCGCAATGCATCACCTTGGTTCGTCGGGTTCAATTCGACCAACACCACCCGTACCTGCACAAGGGCAACCACCCTTTCAACCCTATACATATCCCGCAAGTGCAACGTATTTCCAAACGGGTAATCCTGCGCCTCCAGCCAGTACGCAACGTACGTATTATCCTCCACCACCATAAATTCCTCGATTTATTTCTTTATGCTCATTACTACTGCTATTATTAAAATTGGTATTGAAAATATTATTGTCATCATCTGCACGATCTTCATTTCTTTTTTGTTCATGGTACATAAAAAATTGGAGGCTGCGATATACATGTAAAGGTTTCCTTTATTAAACAAAGTTTCACCAATAAATGTGATCGGAGAGTCTTTACAGTGTATTACCTCATTGAGTACATTCACAAGTGGTTGCGCAGTTCTGGAGTCAAGTGTAAAGTTATCTGTGTATAAGACGTATAAAACTGCAGGTATTTCCATCAACTCTGCGTAAGACATAACTGTAAGAAGATGCATAAAATGAGATTAAAGGGTTCCCTTTATTTTTAGAAGGTTCCTATAGACTATCGTAATATACAAGCATTTGATTATGCAAAACTCTTATTTACTTGACAAAAGGAAAATGAAAGATAAAAAACGAAATATGTTTATGTGCGATATTCCATAATTGTAGGAATTAAATATTTCTATTGTAAAATAACTGCCTCAATTAAATGTGACTTTACAAATTATAACTATAATTATATATAAATGTTGACTACTAATATTCACATATACATATGTCTAATGAAAAATTAATTAATAAGATATCAGACGAGTTATGAATAACATCTACGACTTTAACTTTGACTATAATATAATTTTTTATAATAAAACGTATTTTATTATACATAGTGTACAAACCTCCTGCCACAACACCTGCTATTATGTTTGGTTGCTCAAGATGTTTTGTATCTTTTAATTTTAGCGAATCATCTGCATTTTTCGTAGCCAGTAATCTAAGAAATGTGCCATCGGAAACAGAAGAACTTTTATATTGCAACACATGATTTGTAGTTATCATGATTATTTTTTCAGCCTTTGATAAAAGGTCAGTTACCTAGAAGCATTGATTTATTAGTGACTACTAGACTCTGTAGTTGCATCATAATATTCTAAAAAATTCATCCAAACATACCGCTTCAACAAATTCACTGGCATATTTCATTTCTATTTCAGTGCTTATGTTGCATACAAAAAGATCTTTCTTAACTTCGTATATCACTGAGGGTTTTCGATGTACCCCATGGTTAATTATGCAAATTTTATTAGACTCCCGAGTTAAACAGTTCCTCGTGAAAGCTACACAAAATTTCATAATTATACTTTAGATTAAAAAGTATGTAAAAAAATTACTAAATCGTACCAGTCGCTTTGTCACCTTCCACCATTATAAGCATTTTTATCTTATTTGGTACATCTTTGATCCACTGTATGGAAAAACTTCTACAATAAAATGTGTTTAGTTCATTAGCAATCCAACAAAACCAGACAACGAACCTTATAATGTAAGAGAAATACATCACAGGTTATAGCAGAAAAATAAAGTTACATTTCATTTTCAGAACTGGAAACTTCTTCCTCATCTTCATCAATCCAAAAGGCTCGAGAACTGGGATGTACAACTTCTCCAAAGTAACTTGCCATTTTATACTATTAATTTTATTTATGCACTTATAAAAGAGATCCTATTTAAGATCAATGCGCTTGTCATCGTTCAGTATTTAAATTATTATGGTTCAACAGATGGAGTTACCTGAGCACCTTAAATAATAGAAGAAAGATGAAAAACGTCTGCATGGCAAAATCTAGCCCTGTTCTTCTAGATAGCGCTTGTGTTCAAACACCTACTATGAACAATTGAAGAATTTGATACTTGCTTGAAAAAGTTAAATCTAAACGTAAAAAAATTACTCAAGGATAACGAAAAAAGCAGTCATCAATATAACTAGCTTAAGTAAAAAATATTTCAATATTTATATTCGTTAATACTAACATCAAGGAAAGGGCCTTATGGAATATTGCAAGGAAACAATTTTATATATTTGAATCATACTTCTTATTTTTTCATATTAATGTCTTTAGTGTGAATTCAATTTTACTTTCACATGTGTCAAAGATCTCTTTGCTAGACATTAGGTAATCCACTTTTACTCAAAGTTCAAACCCTGAAGAATAGCCAGTATGCCTTACACTATTAACTAATTTATTTATCAAACCACTTATGTAATAATAATTATGTCTCTATATCATGAAAAAGTATAAAATCTCTTACTAAATTTTATTATGCATCTGTAATGCAATATACGTTACTAATAGTTATATCTTATTAAAATGTGTCTATCAACGATTATTGTATCTTAAATTCACTTTCAGTTTCACGTATTTATATTAATATCGTCTGACGATGTGCAGATACACATATCCTTGTCCATCACACCGTCAATTGTCAATGCACATTGCTTGCATTATGCAAAATCTGATATTGTAAAACTAGAGAGAGCATTGCTTGTCTTTTATTGTATAAAAAAATACTTTTATATTTTGCAAACATAATTCGAAGTACCTAATCTCGACAACGACAAACTCAGAAGATTCGTTTTAAGATCATAAACCTAACGCGTGAACAATATTCATCCCAGGCGCTGCCATAACGCCTTTTGCAGCGCGCATTGTCTCTTATCGCGCGGTACATTAATGTCAATGTACAACAAATAGCCGAGTAATACGCGAGAAAATCACTCGTCAAACACATTGAAGCCACAGACCATTGCATGATCACATCACCCAAGTAATTTGGGTGTCTCACGTATCCCCAAAAGCCAGACGCTATCAGCTTCTTACCACGTGCTGTTGGGATGGTTTCCAAGTCTACAGAGTAAACAGAAATAAATGTATTTATGAATATAACACATAATGTAAAAATTCAACACTGACTATATTATACTTACGAGAAAGTGCCGGCGAGAGAGGATTCTTCCTGAATTCATTTTTTTGTGAATTACTCGATCTGTATAATATGTAGCCAATCAGGAAACACAAAACAGGCACAGCCAGCAGATACTCTGAGTGCTCAATTCTAAAAGTAGAGTGAAGAAATTAATGTTTGTCAAACTTAATTGTTACTACATATTTTATACAGTTCAGAAATTAATTTACTTGTGATTCAGCAAATATCTTGTACTCAGCGTGGATAAGAATGGATATAGCAGATGTCCGACGCAAAGTATATATCCAGTTCCTTCGTATACAATTTCAAAGGACGTGAACAGAGAAGATTCAAATAAAAGAGTGTCCAAACTATAAAATATCTGTAGAGATGCTGCTAACAGTAGTGCTACATTCACTTCGCTTAGACGTGAGCTTCCGGTCTCGTCTATTGATTTGACAATCATGATAGAATTTATAATGAGCTGTAGGGTAAATAATTACGGTATTAACAAACAGTAAAGTAAATGGATGTCTAAGAAAGTCAACAAATATAGAATAACGATTACCGCTCCGATAACACCAGTGCGAAATAGAGTCATCTTGAAATCCAATGGTCCGAATCTTGGATTTATCTCTCTACCTTGCCAGAAATCGTAGACAACATTATCAGTCGATGCATACATGTTAAGCACAGCAACAGATGCTTTACCGCCCTTAATATAAAGCACCAATGCCAGAAAAGCTCCAAGAATCCATCCACTGATTGATAATTGCACAGAGTTTTGCAAGACAAATTCACTGATTCCGTAATCATTATACTCGCTGATGCCGAGCAATGTGAGTGATAGTATGGCAGCAATTATGCCTGAAGCAAAAGCAGTAGTTTGATTGTGATGATTAGCATTAAATTTATGAGTTATATGGGTTGAGTGTTACCATTTATGTGATACTGTAATACACCAATTTTGCTGTGTTGGCCATCAACCAATTTACCAATTGGCAGAGATGAGACAAATGCCACGAAAAACAGAAAGCCGGAGTATAGTAAGAAAGCTGGCACATTGAAATATGATTCCCAGTTTGTAGGTACTTGAGAGTATTGCATGAAAGTACAGTGTCCGTACTGGCAAGCAATTTGCGGTAGTATAACACTGGCAGGTAAGGCGAATATACAGCATAATGCTCCGATCCAACCACCCCATTCTTGGGGTTTACTAACGAGATCAATTTCTTTTTTTGGTTTTTGAACAACGTCTGGTGTATCTGAGAATGTATCTTCTTCATAATGCAAGGTTTTAGCTATATCCTACAAGTTTTGAATTACATAGATACAGACATTGCTTGGTTCAATTGAATATTACAATTCAAATATTACTTACTTGGTCTCTTTGAACTGAAAATCCTCTTTCCTTAGGGACATATTCATATAATTGACTCTTTTTTTCGACAGGCAGTGAGGCAGCTCGATCAATTTTTTTTGTTAAAACAATCAATTTATGATTATATTCCAAGTTAATAGCATTTGACATCGTACGTATGGATCTACGTGTCACAGGTCCTGTTTCTCTTAATCGAGTTTGAAGAGATAATAGTTCAGTAGCAGTGTCTTCATCATCCTCTAATTTTTTTCCAATATCTTTTTCGATCCCATCATTTGAGTTACCTGCATAAAAAAGTAATATATATAATTATATATAACATCCACATATTTTCAGTATAAATAAAAAATGATCATGTACTTGAGGATCTTTCAGTTTGAGCAGCTGATATATTTGAGAGCCTTGTACTACGAAGAGGTAATCTTCTTGCACGTGTATTAGGAGATCTGGCTGGAGACCTCCTACTAGGAGATTTTCTGCTTGGAGAATTTCTTGATGGACTCTTTCTAGATAATTTTCCGCGAGACCTGGTTGTACTTCTAGAAGACCTTTCCATCTGTAGTTAATAATAAAACATTATACAAATATGGGATTATAATCTGATACATTTTTTAAAATTAAAGTTCAACTCTTCTATAACTATTGTTTGAGATTTACTTCAATTAATCGATATGCCACACGTACTCTAATGTCACTTTCATGAACAAAAAATTGTTCGCCTCCAGGAAACTTTATTTTATACTTGTCTCCTTTTACGTTAAGAACTTTTCCCTTCAAGTACTCCAGACTATTTGGTGGCCTTGCAAGTACAGCATCACCCTCAGAAAACTTCATTTTGGTTTTTATAAATTAAAAATCCCAATGTTCCTAAGATTTACTGCACCATACAATAGTAACCGTTAATCTATAAATAAAAATCCTTATTTAAACAGTAATTAGAACGAATTTCTATTAATAGAGAAGCAAAGGTGTTTTACATAACAGTGATTTAAAAGAATATGTACTGGGTTTACCAAATTATTATTAAAACTGCAATACTATGGTGTAAATGCTTCAAACGAAAGCACATAATAAGCTCCTAATTATCCTGTTCATAGTAAATTACGTTGCAAACTCTAAATTTCCGGCAATTATTCCAAGAATTTTTCTACCAAAAAAAGGCGGGCGAAGTTTCAATGAAATTATGAAATGCTTAACGTATGATATAACCCACTTAATACTTACTCTATTAAAATACAAGATTAATATCGTATTTGCTGAATTTATAAAACTCTTTCAAGAAATGCACCTTCCGTAAACCGCGAGGTTATAATTAACACTATTTTTGTATTAAATCAGACGGACGCCACAACTAATTTTGTGTTCTAAAAACTATTGAATGGAGACCACGCGAAAAGCGTCATTGACGTTCTAGTAGTGCGTTCGTAAAGCGGTAACTTATGTATATCGCAAAATATAGTTATTTGCAACGGTACATTATCTTAATCTCATGCAACTCTGCAAATATTATATCCATTCTACAAGAATATTATATTTAAATCATATTTTGTCTCCAGCTACCTTATTGCAAGCAAGAGTCATTTGACTTTTGGCTTCACTCAACAGGATTTCACAATCAGTTTAAAAAACATGTATCGACTCAATTGATCTATTGAAAAAGTAAAAAAAACAGCAGATAAGCGTCAAAAATTGAAGTTGTATCGTAAAAAATTGACTGGAAATGTCTCTCAACGCATTCGTCTTGATAGCTTGACGAAATAGATGAAATGTTGGTAATTTCGGTAAAAAATCGTACAACTTTAATAATCGCAGCAAAATGGACGACGCTGAGAGGTCGGAAGAATTATTTCAAAAAAGCGAAGAAGAATTCTTGGTACGAAAATAAGAGTACAGTACTATTGTTTGAATGGCACAATTCGATAGATGCAGATTTTTTAAACAATTTATTTCAGGACAAATTAAGTACGGTCTTAAATTCGGCCGGGAGCAATTTAAACAAATTTGTGAAGGAGCAGCCGAATAATTGTTTAAATTCAGATTTAGATCGATGCTTGCAAAGTGTTGAAGGGGCAACACGAAAATTACGTACAAATGTGAATTTATTGGTAGATCCTGTCATGATGAAAACGAGTACGTATGTTACGGACCGTTATTTAGTTACCGAGCATATAATTATCCAGTTATTAGTACACAATTACACTTAATACCAAATTTGTCTGACTCTATTATTGTAGAATCGACACTATCTTTCTGATATTTTCCTTGAAATATACGAGGTAATACTTTGATTTTTCAGAAGAGACCATAAAAATGACTGAACTGCAATCCCGTTATGACGATCTCTATTCTAAATGGCAAAATCAACAGAGACAGCTGGAAAGTACTCAAGCAGAAATATTTCGGCTGAAAAATCAAGTAGAATTCTTATAAAGCACTATTTTCATATTGCTGATAAACCAACTTCCTGCCACAGTTTGTATTCTATAATTAGCGCGATTAACGCTCATTCCTCCTCTTTGTCTAGATAATGCACCAGACTACATTTTGCACAAGTTTAGGAGCTGTTTTATGCAATTTGCTATGGCGAGCGTCGTATTTTCCACAAAACGTACACGTCTGGCTCTCCGGGGTAATTTTACCAACCAATCAATCTCTATAATGTTAACTATCGAGTCTTCAATGTTTCTCAAAGTTTCCAGTTTCAATATTATTCATTCGCTCGCGTAGTTGAACCAATTGTAAAATATAGCTCAAGTAAGATTATTTTCATTCAGTTTCAGAATAAAATTGGTGAATTCTTGTGTATTGTAAACGGCACGTTCGTTTCTTTCATTAATACTTATGGAGATAGTCTACCGTCAATGAATAGCGACGAATTTCAATTCGTAATGGGTCTCCTTGGTATTGTCACAAACATGTCGTCGACCCCTGAAGGAAGAGAATTTTTAATAAAAAATCCAAACGGCAAGGACCTTTTGCAGAAACTTGTAATGCGTATATCAGGAATACCTTTGCCCGCTGGGAATTCATTAAAGAGGTAAGTTATTAATTAATTGATAATAACATCAATCGCTTTAACAGGGAGCCACTTGAGATAATTGATATAGACTTCATTCTGGGTTAGTATATTCGTAGAATAATGATTCTTGCTAGCAAGATCACTGCTTATGTAAACCATGCGTATCGTGTTACCATTCTAATATGCGGTATGTATATAGCAGTTATTGTAGAGTTGATATAACTGCGCAAGGAATGATTTGCAATATATTATTCATGATATTTTTTATTAACAACTATGTAGTTTTGGACATATCTACTTATTTTTTCTCTGACAGGTATAGTCATTGTTAAGAAATCGTATCGTTATTATCTATTTGGTTTTTTTATTTTTTGCTAAGATAAATATTTATAATGTCGGGAAATATTACGCAAGCTTGGTTGAGTTCATTAACCAGGAAATACTCATTGGAAAAGATATTACATATAGCTTTACGCCGTTAAATGAATTTCTTGTGTTATCGATAACTAATGTAACACGCTAATACTGCATGTGCTTTATGTATTTTCTAGCGCATGATAAACTTATGTGTACTCAAAAGAAAAACTAATCATTTCAGACTGATGCTGATGATCTTGTACAATGTGAGTGTCAATCAAAATGGTTTGCAATACTTGTTGGAATTGCGAATCGGTGAAATTTTGGGAAAATGCTTCGAGGATTCAGTCCCTACGGAATTGCAAGTGCGCGCTCTTTGGCTCCTGCAATCCATTACGTATGACCTTAGCGATGCTACGACCCTGAGGGACATACTGAAAACTGTGCCGACGATAAAAATTAAGAAGATGACAGAAAACGAACAGGATCCAATGGCTTCTATGGCTAAAGAAGTATTAGAAAACTTAGAAAAAGCCAAAGCAACGTTAAACTTCGATGTCGAAAATTGCACAAATATTCATTAAAACGGAAGAGAAGATTTAAGTGTAACATCTGTCATTACGTCCAAGTAATTCCTCTGTCGTTAATCATTATTAATCTTAACAGATTAATTAATTAAACTTGCAAAGTTCATTAATTTGTCCGTAAGAGCTGTTGTATAGTTCAGCAGAATTAGAGAAGTTTCTATTACGACCTGTATTGACCTTTTAGTATTTCCATATAAAAAAAAATTCGAACTGCACTCAAAAAATATCATAGTTTGCCGTTGTACAAGATAATCTAAACATTTATCAGTTCTATGAAAGATATCCTGGCCGATCTATTTTTTCTATCTATCTCATTGCATACCTATGTATCTATCAATGATATACCGATTGAGATTAAAGTGCAGACAAAAGACCAGTTAGAGACGTGAGACTGCTTACGATTCAATCGTCAAGCAGACTAAGTCTTTGTTAAACATTAAGGAATCTGCGAATTTCTTTGACACGGGACACGTTCGACACTAGTTCTAGGATGTTGATTATCGATCGGAGCATAACGGGTGCGCGACGGTACGGGAAAATCGCGCCTGCCCTGTAGTTCGGAGCGGGGCGTCGCGACGTCCGGCGTCACGCAATCGAAAACCTCGGCAGGAAGGCAGGAAGGAATAGAAGGCGACGGTCGGCGTCCGTTTATTGATCCCGGGGCGCCGCGGCGCTACCCACCCGCGGGATCAGCTGCGAATTTTCCACATTTCTCTACGATAATAACGCAAATAGTTTACGCCGTTTCGCGAATCAGTGTTCAACGAGATTATCGAAACATCACGAAGAAAATTTGACAAGGTTAACGCGTCGCGGCGCTATCTTTAAGGCGTGGGATCAGCCGCAAGACGAACGTGGAACGAAATCTCGCCGCTGTCACTTACATTTATCCTGGATGAGACCAAATCAGCCTAAAAAATAAACTCTGAGGATGGAATAATTCCGCCCGATAAAATACCGACGTCTTGAAGTCAAGAAATTCAACAGTGAATTATAATCGGGACATTCGAGAAACTGGACTGTCCATATATCTGATATCCTGGGGCACGGAATAGAACCGTCCGTAGAATAATAGTAGAGTGGTGCACTCGTCCAAGAATTCGATAATCAATCAAGGATCGTTGAGCCAACGTGTCTTTACAAAAAGAATTCTCACGGGTGCAATTCTCTGGATAACAGTCAGCCGGCTACTAATACTGTAAAAACGAGTTTTCGATTAAAGTGAAAGAGGAAGTTGAGGAAGGTAAAAAACAAAGTAAAATACCTTAAGGAGGCCAAGCAGCTGTTTCTCGATCGTTTCTGGGCGGCCGCGTCAATGCGATCCTGCCGAAGCAACGAAAGCAGAACCGGGAAGTCAGTCCGGCAAGGACTTTTCGAGAACACCACATAATCGAGTGTCTAGAAGCATAGGAAGAAGCAAGTCAAAGCATATTTAAAGGAAGATTCGGACCACGTGAAAGAAGGACGTAAGAGCGAATAGAAGGAAAAAATTATAGCAGGCGCTGCGGCGCTGAAATGGGCCCCGCCAGCAGCCGCGAGGGTCAATTCGACGAACCGATTGGCGACGACGATGGCCTACAGATTAATCCACGAGTGTCAACGTTAAACCACGTCGTGAGTCAAGTGTAAACACGAATCGTTTGGAAAGCACGTGTGTATTTTTTCGCTCTTTCCTGCCTGCTTCATTAAGTTTCATTATTTAAGACTCTTGCGTTCTTAAAATTAAAACGTGACCCCCGCCACGCCAAAAATTATTTTTATTAGGAAACATTAGAAATCCCGGAGAAAAAAATAAGGACCAGCATTTCTTCTACAAACCCTTGAACAACTTCTTCTTGCCTTAGATTTGTAATCATAGGTTTCTAATACCGATTATCATAGTTCCATATCATCACTGATAATACAAATGATACCAGGCTAATACCGACTGCACAAAATCAATTTTAAATCTCCTTGGCCATCACGCAGCCATACTAAGCGCAGGTTCGTCGAAAAGCCCAAACCGCAATGCTACAAGGATTTTCAAGAATAATACCCAATTGCCCTTATGGTATATATTCATATGAAAATGGCGTGCATTATACTCTTTACCTTTATTGTCCCCTTACTATGCCACAAAAATTACAGTCATCGCACTTTAGCTTCGTGCATTGCTATTAATCTATGATAAGAATAGCGCACGTGGTGCTATAAAATTTCTGCCACATATATAGAAGGAAACTATTCTTCGTCTGTAGGCACTAGATTCTTTTCTCAGAGTATCTGGTATCTGGGCATACGCAGCTAGAACTTTGTACTTACCGTGCTTCACTTTGTTTGTTGCAAACGTTTGTGAGGATTGTGAGTAATGTGCGTGCGTGAGCTTGGCGAAAGAGAATAAAGGAGACGCGCTTAGGGACGAGGTGGGTGATGGAGCGAGATAAAGTCATGAGAGTGGGGAATTGGATGGGACTACACGTTCGAGAGTGATAAGTGAGTTCGAGCTGTCCGCATTTTAATATCGCTCGTTACGTGGAATAGCTGGACAGTGTCCAGTCCGGTGGTAACTCCTTTCCTCGTCGGGGTGTCTTTCGGTTTAAAGATCCTCGCTCTTGACTCTTAATCGGCAATGCCACCCAAGAACAAGGTACGTAGGTGTCTGTAAATAAAAAAAAAAAGTTATTAAAACGCACGTCTTCAGGACTTACGTAGTATCCTAACGAACAGACAGATTTGTTTTAATCGAAAGTTGAATGAAACTGTATCTAATAGATAATACTAATTTAATAATGGATAAAGTCTTTTTCATTTTCATTCATAATTCTAATCTATACTCTTTTTGTACAGTACGAAAATACTTCTTTTTTTTTTGTAAATTTTAACACGACCATTTTGCTGTTTGTTGTACCACGTGTTAAGGGACAATGAACCCGAGGCTAATGCAAAAATTACTGTATTATTTAATGGGGCGTAACCGGAGAGGAAGTGTCGATACCATGAATTTATTGTGTCAAGTTTCCTTTGCAAGTTTGATATACATTAAGTTAAAAGAATAGTCAATAGTTTTAAATCGCTATTTTCCAAGTTCTTCACGCACCATGCGCCTTACAACTGAGGACTTTTAATTTCTGTGATAATACCGACATTAATCTTACCTCGTTTAATTCGTCGTTAATAAAAAAAAAAAGCATGCTAAGAATCGATATAAAATAAGAGACGTAATAAAAAGCCGGGTACAATCTTACAAGAAGATATAGGATTGCAAGTAGGTTGAGATCTGAATGACAAGTGAATTGATAAATGAATATTAAACTCGTGTCTTATCTCATTGATTGAAACGTTTCTTCCCTGGTGGGGTATCCCGCAAGCCGATTAACTTAGAGATCGACTAAAGACAATGTTAAATTAGAAAAACTGTCGACATTTTTAGTCGTCGCTATGGTCATATATATATAATATATAATTTAAAAGAATAATGTCATGATAAAGTGCCAGGAGATTAAGATCTATCTAGGTGCGAGAGTCTTATCTCTCTTGAGTGTTTATTGAATCTGCTATCAGGCTCTCTATCATCTGTCGAATTTACTTGATGGTCAATATCTGATTGATTTTCGAATAATATGTACCTGCAATAATAAGAACCTACCTATATAAATATGATATATATACATACGTAAGCTTACATAGAACGATTAAAATATATATTTGCTGGGGGTATAGATAAGATTGTCAAAAGTAAGTAATTTTAAAGAGATAAAATAACTATAGATAATCTTTCTAATTATTGTAGCAAACGATTTCCGTATCTCGATAGGAGATTGCATATGACGTGGAATTATTTAGTTTTCGCTTTCAGCTAATTCACTAATCGCCACGAATAGGGACGGTCGTTAACAACAGATTTATTATTTACAAGCGATTAAGTATCCCATAAAGGACAAACCCAAATAATAGTCTGACGTAGATATTTTATTATCCTTAAGCCTCTGCTGAACGTTATACATACATTCGCAATTCATTACTCATCGTATAACCGACTGTTGCAGTCACTCGCAGTCCTGAACAAACAAGAACAATCGAAGGACCGTTTGTCTGACTATCTGTACAGACAATAATGAAATCTCTTTCTAAGAATGAGTTACGAAAGTTCATGATATCGACAAAACTTCAATAAGCTTGGATAAATTGACATCGTCTTTCTTTGTCTTGCAATTCCGCTAAGAGACTTCGTTACGAATTTTTTTCCTGGAGATGAGAAGCAGATGCTGTTTTGATGCGTCCGTGCGTCTGCTCTAATTGCCGCTGGTTATTATCTAATTAATTCATAACCGTCATCAGACATACGAACCTTGGGTAATGCAAACACGGTACTGGATGGAATGAAAATTCTTTTCGTACATCCATTGTCAGTATGTCACGCTGCACGTAGACTGAAATACAGTACAACGGGTATATAGATTCTTTGGGTATAATAACGGGTTATCGTGTAACGTACATTTTTCTTTTTTTGAAATCTTATTGAATTGTTTGCGAAGACGTAATCTCACTTAAACTCAGTATTGTTGTATAATAGTCATTTGAATTTGAAGTGCTATGAATTCAGATTCCGCTTCGATCCCAACCCTCGGTTTATTTATGTTATGCGACACTGTTACAATCAGTCCTAGATTTTAAAGCTTTTCAGATAATTTGATACAATATTCAACTGGACGTGATACTCTAGCCTTGTGCAATGTAGCTCTAAATCCCAATGGTATATCTATGTAGAAGTACACGTATATATATATAATTCATAGAATCTTCCGGTCTAGACGAATTCAAAATACTAAAAAAACATTCTTGCGTATTTTTAACACATCAAATTCATTCTAGTGAAATAGATTCTGTACGGTTCGTTGGATTTCTATTTCAATATCAAAAAGGGATATGACAAATACACCGTTGGGGGTTAAAACTACAGCAGTCACTCCGTTCACCCCATTGATTACACTACTCCCATTTGGAAATCCACCAAGGCAAATATCTGTGTAATTTTTATCTTCATGATGCGTCAGTCCTGAAAAGAATGTAGTTCAGTAAAATATCGACCGACACCACTCGATAGTTATTACGAGGGAATAACTTTTGCGTTCATTTACATAGGAATGGAAGCTAGAAACCTCATTTTCGGACAATATGGAAATTGGAAAATAATAGATGGTAAAAATGTCGGCAATGCGTAGTGCACAAGCGAAGCCATCGAGATATCGCTGTCAGTCTTTAGGATGGCAGTCGCTGGCACGAGAAACGCGGCTTTACGGCATCAAGTATTTTAGTTGGTCGTCGTAATACGAAGGAGGGGAGTTTAAATGTTCACGAGGCGTCCCTGTTATAGGCGGTCACTTGACGTACACAAAACGTAGTACTGCTCAGAAGAGAGCGGCGCTGCTTGGCTTTCTTGACGGCGTGCCGCTCTCGTGGCGTCTACATTTCTCGCCCATTTTGCGTGGATTGTGTTAAGTTCGTTAACTAACGATCTGATCGACGGTAAAGTCGTGAGTCTGATTGCCGGATAATAATTCGCCGGTAGCAATTTGATACGGCTAGGAGAGGGGTGAGATATTGGAGGTGGTGGTTGAGGAAAGGCGGGAAAGACTCGTTCAGGCGAAAAGGTAACGCCAAGTTCTAATTTTAAGTCGATTCTCGTGAAGGCTTGCCAAGTGGCTCTCGGGCCGCATCATCGGGTTTTCGCGGTGAAGAGACCGAGGGAAAAGAAACAATTATTAAAAGTTAAAAAAGGGATTAAAAAAAGAAGCAAATAAGAAAGCGCGAACCATTGGCGCTGGGCGAAAACAACATGAACAATGGCATCGCCACTACGTGACGAGCACTCCTGCTTTGTTTGGGAAGCGCTCTTAATATTCGAGGAATTAGTTCGCGCAGCTGCGAACCTCCAGCGTCACGGCGTATAAATAGAAGTTCCACTCGCGAAACTCCGTGAAGCGAGGAGCGTGTCTCTCTTTCTGTTGAGCGGCTGGGGAGAGGGGAGCGATTCGCAAAAGAAGAAAGAGAGAATGTTATTGCCATTGGCAGCATCTATGGCGAGTGCTCTCAAAGGCTGTGAGGCGTTTTTCTATATATTGCAAAAGCCCATTGCCTGGTGGTAAGAGCGAGAAGCGCTCTGCACGAGGATTGGGATAGGGCCTTTGGTCGCCGCGGTCATTCTCTGGGTCTTTCCTCACGCCGCGCGCCGACACCACCCCCTGCGTCATGGCACTTCAAATAAAGGAATAAAGAAGCAGTGCGAAAGATGGCAGCGGACTACGACGAGTGTTCCTAGTGCTCTCGGCGAGTGTTCACAATATTTCGAAACATTTTGCGCGCAGCTGCGAGTAGCGCGCGCGTACCATATAAATAGAATCTCTTACGAGGAAGGAGAAACGAAGTGAGGCCCTCGTAGAATGTCGCGGGTGTCGCTCAACAAGTCGCAGTACAGCCAGTACGGCTCGCGTCGCGTACGCAAAATAAGCACGGTGCGTGTTACTCATGTTCCACTTTACTAGAACTTAAGTTTCCCTTCTGATATTATCACCTTTACTTCCCATCATCCTCCCTTACTCGAGTCCGAGATTCGCCATGCTTCCTAATAAGCTATATGAACTGAGGGTTAGGTGTGCCTCACCTCGGACACGTGACTAACCTTGACAGTCGCCATAATTTACGTTATCTTACTTTATTTTACATCTATTTTATCTTAACCGTGTTTTCTATGATGATTGCACACGAGTTTATTCCTTTTCATTCTTTTTCTTTTCCTTTGTTCCCACTCGCTCTGACTTTGCTTCTGTGTACCTCGGCACGCACTTTCGCCCTATGTGTCATTTATATACGAAACTGCCGATTGTATAAGCTCAGAATTCACACAATTTGTTATCTTCTTTGGCCACTTGGTGGCGCAGTAGCATAGCGATTTCGATGACAGTGGATCAGCTGATGGGAATCAGCCTTCCTTTGGGCGCAGCCATTGCCGATCGGTTTAATTAATTTCTACTAGCTCAAGGTTAATGTTTGTAAATGATAATGTATAACCTTTGGCATTAATGATTTGTGTCGAAGGTGATCCTCCTGTGCGTAGAGTCTTCCTTGTTTCTTGCCAAGGGACATTCCAATGTGTATGATGTCTTGAAAATATCGTGTGGCGAATCAGGTTTTCTCTTGGCCGCTATTTGTAAATGAAAACAAGACTCTGCTGTAGCGAAATCCAAGAAAAACATGTATGTCACGGTAGTTCTTACGACATACGAGATAATCGAGGTGTTTCCGATCAAATTTTATCTTACAGATTTTATTGGAAACCGTATATTTTCCACTGGGGATATGAGCTTATGGAGAGCACCGTATCATCTAAGATTTCTTATGCTGTACTTTGTTTTATATGGAAATGTTTCATAAATCTCATTTGATATTAATTATTTGCAATTGCTTTTAATGAACAATGCTGTATTGTGCTATCATATAATTACTATGTACTTTGAGGCTCTTATCACTACATCTGCTATAAACTGAATTATTTTCTTTCAAATTGTTACACTAGAGATCTGAGAGTTATGTAAATCTGAAATATATTCATAATATTACTCTTATGTTCCTACGTGAGTAATCTGTTAACATACAACATTGATTTTCATATACTAACTAAACGAATACAATTATTACTAGCTCATTTTGATTGTTTACTCATTAATTCTGTAAAAACATGATATTTTCTTAATACTATATTCAAGGTGAACTACTTGCTAATTCAAGGCAAGCTTAGACAGTGCAACTACAGTATGAAAGATTTAACGCAAACCTATAGTTATTGTTGCATGTCTGAAAATCATTTAGTACATGTCAAGTGCATAGAAGTTAAAAATAAATGTATGATTTGTTAATAATAAGCAGATATATGTTATCTTTTATAGATGGCTTATTTCTGTTTATTATTTTACTCCAAACAGAAAGTTGTTGTTTAGCTTTGTAGAAATTGATACATTCAGATATGTATATGATGGCCATTAAAGAGATTGTAATATTAGACAATTTTTTTCAGACGGAGAGCGAATATTCGGTTGAAGAGCAGGCAAGGTTGACAGGACCCGATGGAGGGACTGATGAGACTTCCCCAGAGGATGAAGGAGGATCACTATGCGAATATCATGACATCCCACCACCGCCGGATGGCGGTTACGGTTGGGTGGTGGTATTTGCATCATTTATGTGTAATATGATAGTGGATGGCATTGCGTATACATTTGGTGGCTTCCTTGACGAATTTGTTATATATTTTGGAGAAGGCAAAGGAAAAACTGCATGGGCTGGTTCCCTTCTTTCTGGCATGTACCTTAGTGCTGGTAAGATATCAGGCTCATACAGACTATATGATTCTCTTTTAGGTATACTAATTCTCAAATTACATTATTTGTTAATAACTAGGTCCTGTGGTTAGCGCTCTGACAAACAAATATGGATGTCGAGCTGTGTGTATGGCTGGTAGTTTCATTGGTGCGGCGGCATTTGTACTTTCAACATTTTCAACTTCTGTAAATATGCTTATGGTGACTTACGGTATAATGGGAGGTTAGTATATTCTTTATTTACCATACATATACTGATGTGAGAAAACGCAAATGCAATTTATATCTTTTATGCTGATTACAGGAATAGGATTTGGTTTAATATACCTACCTGCAGTGGTTTGCGTAGGCTATTATTTTGAAACTAAAAGATCTCTAGCTACGGGTATAGCAGTATGCGGCTCAGGATTTGGTACTTTCGTATTTTCACCGCTTGCTGGCGTGCTAATAGATACTTACACTTGGAAAGGAGCAAATTTAATTCTGGCTGGCCTCATTCTTAATTGTGCGGTGAGTAAACAACTAGTTAATACTTTGTAATTGCGTGTCACATATCACTGAGGAACAGTTAATGGTCAAGGTTGAGTCCAGTACATCATTCAAATGATAGTTTGAGTGGAGTCTATTTGATGAAGTGGCAAACAATTTGTAACAAATTATTTGTAGGTATTCGGTGCAATGATGAGACCTTTGGAGTATCCAAAAGCGTCGTCTGTTAAGCCCTTGTTACAAAGAATGGCGGAGGAAAGAAGATTTCAGATGGAACGTGGTAGCATCGGGGGTTCATATTTCATGGTCAAACTACCAGATGGTTCCATGGAAAAGAGAATGAAAATGCCAATTAATATCGACCCTGGTGTACACTCCAGCTTCAATCTAGACCAATTAGTGCCTGGTAGGAAAATTATCTAGATAATAATACTAATCTCCCAATATTTTCTCTGTCACTTGACTAATTCTTTTAAAAACATCATCCGTTTATAATGAGTTCTGATTGCTTATACTCTTTAAGGAACGCCTTTGACACCAGTACCAACGGTACCAACACTACCGACTATATCTGAAGTTAAAGTACAAGAACACTCTTCCAGTGGGACAACTAGTACTAGTGGCAGTATAGATTTAAAAAATACGGCGACTAAGTCTAACAGCAGGAAAACTGCTGAAGATACCAAAGACACAAAAGAAGCAACGGATAAGCCCGAGAACGAGTTCAATAAGCCTAATATTCCAAGAAACGCTTCTCAGCCAGCTTTCACAACCCACGTTCAGGGACTGCCTAAGAATGGATCTGTACCTTTCTTCGATAGAATTCGCAAGACTAGCACTGGTGAACGTTACAAACCAAGCTTAAGCGCCATAAAGAATTCACGAACAACTCTTAATTCTAACGGAGACATAAGGAAGAGCCTGCATTTAAGACTTTCTACGAGTAGTATGCTTGGATCTCGAAATAATAATACCGAGGTAGACGTAAGTAGCGCTGTCATTACTCACCGATAATTATTCCTTACTGTTACACACATTATTGATTGGTATATTATATACTGCAAGGTTTCCAATGTAACGTTAACTGATCGTGTTTACTGAATAACGAATTTTTACGGTATCATGTTTGGTCTCTTCGAAGATGCGAAGTTTCTAGTACGTGCCGATCATGAGAAAAAATGTTTAACCCTCACTATCATTTTCATTTGTTTATGTCATTAAATGATACCGATATGATTAAGAGTATCATTATTACATGACTGATAGTTTGATCTAATATAGGCGTTAGGTATATATTGTATAATAAGAATATCAGTTTATGTTTTTTAGGATGGTGAAAGTATTACTTTCACAACTAGTAAGTCCAGTATCCCAAAGGAAAAGCCTATGATTGTACGTCCTTTGTCAAGAAAAGATATTTTTTACAGTGGTAGTGTACTGACCCTACCAGAATATCAGAGTCAAAAGTCTCTTGCTAATTATCGTCAGAGCGTTATCTCCATACCGAAATCCATGCGAGGTGACGTTAAGGATGGCGATGTCGAGAAAGCCCCACAACGTAAGTCTCATATACATTCTATATAAAAAGTAAGCATATGAATCTCATGGAAAATGTTTCAATAATTAAAACCTTTCAGAATCTCTATGCCCTTGCCTGGTACTTCCGGAATCCTTCAAGGAAGCCCTTGGAACTATGATGGACATGTCATTGCTGAAAGATCCTGTATTCCTCTTGATTGGCATCAGTAATGTATTTGGAATGGCTGGACTCTATGTGCCCTTCGTATACTTGGTCAACGCTGCTGAGGCAGATGTGAGTAAATACAACGAGTGTCATAATTTCAAGGAACATTCATGATCTAATACATTATTTAATATGATTAATAGGGTATCCCCCAGAGTTCCGCATTATTTTTAATATCTATCATTGGAATCACAAATACAGTTGGGCGTATCGTCTGCGGTTACGTTGCGGATTTTCCACAAGTCAATTCCTTACTTTTAAATAATATTTGTTTGATCGTTTCGACAATTGCTGTGTCAGCAACACCATTTTGTCACACCTACCCAGCCTACATAGGCATGAGCATCTTCTTCGGATTAGCTATATGTAAGTTGAATTGTAATGGCAGATGTAAAAGTGTTTTATAAGTGTCATTCAAAAGGGCAAGTATTTAATGAGTGTTCATTTTTATCGCGACAGCTGGCTACATCTCGTTGACTTCGATCATTCTCGTGGATCTCTTGGGTCTAGACAAATTGACCAATGCCTTTGGACTTTTAATTTTATTCAGAGGAGCTGCTGCCATTGTTGGCTCGCCTTTGGCAGGTGCCATTTATGACGTTACACATTCATACAATATCCCATTTTTCATGGCAGGATTCTTCTTCCTCATTAGTACTATTACCAGTTTTATGGCACCTGCAATGAAGCGCTGCACTAAGCCACAGGTATTAGTCTATATTTATCAAAAGTTGTCACGTAGGCATATTATAGTCAGTATGTTTTGTAGGGCACCAAATTTATATTACAATTTCAACTGATTTTCAGGCTCAACCTGTGATATTAGATATGCTGACTCCAATTGACGAGGATATCGAGGAAGAGAACGAGGATGATATCCCTGAAATTGTAGAAACTGCTCCGTCTCCTCAAGATCCAGCTGAAAAAGAGATTAAGCAGATCGAATCTGTGCTATAATTGAACCGAAGACTTTTCATTTATTTTTTTTTTTTAATCGGTTAAATTTAGAAACATTATAGATTCACCCAATACCTTTCTTCAATCATTTTCTCTTTTTTTTTTCTCTAACTAGAAAGATGCGCTTTTACTTCGAGAGCCATGCTGTGATAGGGCTGCTATTTCTTGTGAAGATATTACGGAGGTATTTCTTTCTATTGAATATTGAATGGACGAAACACAAGATAGAAGCGTACCCACCTTAGAATTTTCTACGCCTTATTAGTATCACAGCTAAATATCATTGCATGACAAAATCAACGCGAGAGAAAATTCCACATTGGGCGAATTGTTTTCTATCATTTTTTGTTTTGTTAGGACGTTGGTACATAAAGCTTGTTAAACTTAATCAGTATCGATTATCAGTATGAAAATTTACAAAAAGAAAAAAATTACACAAAATCAGCACTTTTGCACGTGCATATCGAACAAAGTATTTTAATTTGGATGATAAGTAGAAAGCAGTGATCTAAACGGATGTATGAATAATTTTTGCTATTTAAAGCTGTTCTTGGGTTGATCCCGATAATTAAGCTTGGTATTACCTGTGACAAAAAATATATATATATATTTCTCACATACGTGACATATGTACATAAACCGGATCACGTTATGTGAATGAATTAATTAAATAATTAACATACAAAAAGAAAAGAAATATAGTTTGCTGTTGCGGAAAGAACTTGTAATTGTAAATAATATAAACCAATTTGTAAGATAGTTATGACAAATTGATAAGATTAGCTAATTGTCGTTGACGATAACGATAATTTCTGTATTGGAACACCGTTCCCGGGACGCTAATTAATATATATTGTTTAACGAACAATTAACAATTAATATATTAATGAATAGGAAATAATTAATATATTAATTATTGGATTTCAATAATATACACACAACACTTCTCGTCCGCCACAGCTGGTTTGTGTTAATTAATTAATAATTATTGAACAACATGCTCGTTTAATCGATTGCGTGTCGCTCGTCCAATTAGTAAAATCTAGAAAAGCACATTAATTAACACAAACTTAAAATGATTAAAGATATTTCATTAGGCATAGGAAAAAAAACAAACAAAACACAGTGACACTTATTGTGTCGCTTGCGTTACGGAAGCCGCTATTTAATTGATTAATGATTACCGAATGATGGATATTGAAATCATGTGATTTACATATATATATATACACACACACGGATCCACGCAGAAACACTTAAAACAAACCTATTACCTTTATACAACAACAAAAGGAAATCATTGTAAATTTAAATTGTTAATTGCGAAACAATCAATGTGTCGCAGTTTAAATAGTATATACGACATTATTATTAATATTACCAACAACTATTACAATTATTGCAGAACAGCTAATACTACTACTAATAATACTACTATTCACTATTGCTACTACTACTACTACTACTACTATTACTACCGCTACCAACACTACACCATTATTTTAATTATTTTAATTTTTATCGTTGTTATCCAAGAGACAGTGTTTTGTGGTTTGACTCAAACATGATATGCATGCTCGAGATTTTTGTGCGCGAAAAGTATAGGCTATACGGAATGATTAATTATATTCACTTATAAATATAATGAATACGTATATATATATACGTGCGCCAATCCGTGTACGTTTGTAAATGACACGTGGGATAGAGAATGCAAATGATACAGAACTCACGTACTTATACGTGCACGCGCATACGTAATTATATAAATGCATACGCGCAATCGTGTGTATATATATACGAGGCGCGCTCAGGACGCGTGCATGTGTTAATATATGATATGGTACAAAGGAAAAATGTATTAGATGACGTTTATCGAAATTGAAGAGAAATTATGAATTTTTATTATTGAAACTCAGCGCAGTCTTTCATTATATAGCAATCCACCTCCCTCACCTTCACACCCGTAAATTAGACAATTCAAAAGAGTCAGTTCTTCTCGATTTGTCTAAGTAAAATATCACGCGATAAATATTCCTTAAAACGATAACAGCACATCGGTATCGAGCATTGAACCATTGCCACCTTTTTCTCGCATGTTTACGCACTACGTATCTAAAACGTTCTATATCGTATTAACTGCAATAATAAGATAGACACGTATAAGGAATCATAAAAATTCAATTCAACGACTAAAAGGTTACGAAGTTATTGTTCTATGATTAATCTGAGTTTATTATCTAGGGGGTGCAGTTTATTGTATGTGTACGCGTATGTCATGCATATGTCGAACAAGTAACGTAAGAAGCTGACATTGTAGATAGGCTGTAGGATACATTTGGTAGGCGTTAAGAGACAGACGCGACCTATCTTAAGTAAACTTGCACTTTCGTTCGAGTTTATAATAAAGGTAGTAGGGGAAACATAGGTTAATATATAGGAAACATATAAAAACGACCACCTCCACTTAATAATATATGCGAATGCCGATTGGTTCGTTATATGGAATTTCTTCATTCGAGTCGTACGTTCTATCCTTTATTCATATTGTAGCTGCCTTTACTATCGTTATCGGTTTCGTATGTAGCAGCCGGCTTTGCTGGGAGTTACTACGAAGACACTATAACCCAGCTGGTATCTGGTCGGTTCTGAGTTATTTAATACGAACTGTATTTTTACTTTACAGTCGTGGTTTGTGTACGCGGGAGTTTAGTCCACGCGCACGCATTGCACATATGTACATGCGTGCGACTTGATTTTTCTTTGTGTAACAAGATTTTTTTTGAAGTTCTGTACGACTGGGATCACCACTACTCTCGTATTGTAAACAGGTAAATTGCATGTCGTTATTTTCGAAAATTACCGACGGGGAATGTATGGGTGCGAGAAAGGGAAACGTTAAGCGCCATGTGATTTTGGTGGTTCCACGTGGTTTTCTTTTTAGTTTTTCCATTTTTCCCCTATTTTTATCGCTCTCTTAATCTTTCTCATGGTTTCGTTTATTCACATGGATTTACGCGACACAGTGTCGCGCGCGCGTTCTTGCACCTGACCTCACAAAACGAATTTTCAAGTTTTAATATCGTTTCTCGTAACAATCAATTTATTTTATATTTCTTATACGAAGAAAATCGATTACCTGCGTTCCTGACCTTTTAAATTCGGTATGGAAAGCTTCGTGTCAATGTGAACCGGACGTGCTTATTCTCACATTTGTCTATATGGAGATTTGAATGTCTGGATACGATGGCTCTTACGTAAAAACGATTTCGACGATAACTTAATGAACCGAAGAGTATAGAAAAATCGCTAAAAAAATGTGCGAATCGAAGAATTTTTTCAATTCTTAATAATTCCGTGAAATACACGCGTTCAAATATTTTATTCTTTTCTCGAATTCTGTACGGCGATTCGTTACGTTTATAAGAAGAGATCGACGCTAATCATATACACGCATTATTACCTATAAAATTTAAAAGTCAATTCCACAACTTGTCTCCATTCGCAACCTGACTTTATCCATCTGATATGAAAAGGGAAATTTCTAGCAGAGCGTCTATATTATATGATTTTGAAAAACTAATATCTCCGAGAACATTTCATAATTTCTAGATTTCTCAATTGAAACTGGGCGGCTATTGGCTGGATTAAAAATTATGGAAATTTTGTAATGACTTACTCTCCCTGTAATGATAATGATTGATAATAAGTAATCGCTTCTATACGGAGTGTATGGCTTTTTCCCGCAAATGTAATTTATTTGTTTACTGCAATGTACCGTGCGTGTTATTTCGATGGAAACAATGAGAAGTGTGTAATCAAACCTTTTGCAAAAAGTGCGAAAGGAGAAGAAAAAAAAGGATGCTGTATGGACTTAAAGAATACACTGCTCCAGTTGGATGATCAAGACACGAATGTTTGTAAATAAATACGAGCAAAACCGATAACAGAGAGAATCGGACTTTGTACGATGCACGTGCATAATCTGTTTTAGTTTCATTTAATACCTATATTCAGATCATTCAGTACATTTCGATAAGGGACGCCATTCGAACGCTCGACTGTGCGTTGTCGATATGGCGATCGAGCTTATTTTTAGAACGAGTCTCAATCTCGCTTTTCAGATTTCAACAAAAACACTCGAACTAAGTGAAATGCTAACAGGCAAAAAAGAGAAAGAGCATAGGTTGTGGTTATCAATTTTTCGTCGCACGCGTTCAACCTCACGTCACGAGTACAACGGTTCCCTGTATTTATTTTTGGAACTGAATGCATTCAAATAAAAAGGGTCGGTAAAAATGGGGTCAAAAGAAAGAACCAAAATTCTTTTATCAACACAAAAGTTTCTGTCGTTATATAACTAGCCATTCTAATCGAATTTTCCGTTTTATCATATATCTATTAAAATATGTACCTACGTAACGTTATTTAATATTCGTCATACTTATTAAATCTACCACCTGTATCAATCAACGCTTCAATGTGTAAAAATTCTGGTAAGAAATCAGTCAAAGTATTTAACGAAAATGATTGAATTAATACGTTTTTGCTAACTTGTCCGTAGAATATTTTGAATTCGTGTGTCGCGATAAATGAGCTATGAATCGATAACGTTTTCTTGTTTTCTTTTTTATTTAATACAGTAAATGATTTTGCACCTGTCTGGCACTTTATGTTCGTAATGACCTTGTTCAAAAATGGAAAGTTGATGTAATACTTTATGCTATTTATTTTCCAAGCGATTGCTCAGTCGTCTTATGGCTAGACAGTCCACAATCCCTTAAATCACACTGTCCCGTTTACCTTACTTTTATCGAAAACTGTTCAAATTGTCATTACGAAGTATCACATTAAACACGTGCATACGCGCACGGTTGAAATAAATATTTTTCATTGTACTTCTTAATCCACTCCGTGCAAATAGAGTTCCACGATTTCCTTTGTGGACTCACCCGTAGCTGATTAGTATCGGCGATTTATTGTAAACGAGGTTGTTTCCAGAGACAATAAAATACGGGGTCATCGTACGACCTAAGAATCACCCGAGATTCGTTTTCCTCGATTAAAATCGGAAAAAAATACAAAAAAAATTATAAAACACAAAGAAACATCCAGTACTGAGCTTACGTTGCAAGGTAAATCACAAGGACGTAGAATCAGCGATTAATGCAGTGTATCGCGTATAATGAAAACGTAAATCTTAACTTTCACCGTTAATTATACGAAACACATATTAGTAACGTGTGTCGAGATAGTATATATATATATTATGTATATATATATAAAACAAACCAGATCAGTATACGCTTCAGAGTGATAAGAAATGGTGAAGCAAGTTGCGCCATTTGTCGCCGGCGCCATGGACGCATATAGCAGTAACGTTAATGCTCTCTGTCGAAATTGGCGTCGCGATTACAGAATGATGAAATTAAAGGTCTCTCATGATACCCATTTAAATATGAAGGTCAGAGAGGTCATTGAGACAGGTCAAGGTTTCGTGATCCCTTATCAGCAATATGTCGACACTATATACACGCACATTTACACTCCTTTAATTTGACTCTTCGAGCAGTTGAGATATAAATTACACTATATAGTCTATATTCGGCTGTTAGCTACTTGGCTCATCGGCGTGGCGATACTCGTACACATCATATTATTTCTCACGGCCAGTTTTCTTTCTCACGGAACGGATCATAAGACTTCCTGGAATGTCTTTATGTACTATGTGTCTTTATATACTATATATACCTGACCATACTATATGGGTACTTCAGTCGGGGTTTCGCCACATGAAAATTATTTAGGTTCATCCTCTTCGTGGAAGATACTGCGGGCGTCAGCAAGCTCTCTTTCAATTTCAATCGTCTTCTACGCTGTGGGAGATATTCGGCGAAATACTAAAGTGCGATTCCCTCAGTCTCCCCCGTAAACAGCAGACTCTTTCCTCTCGTATTTTCTCTCTCTCTCTCTCTCTCTCTCTCTCGCTGTCGGTCTCTCTATCTGATACTTGGTTCCTATATACTTCATTGGACCAGGGGGACAGTCTTGATCTCATCGTCACGCGGAAGTCAACAAGCGTATATAGCTGTAGTTATAATTTTAAAATAGGAAACACATAAAGTCTGTTTATTCAATTGGCGATAGTAACGCGATACTTACGAACGTGTATTATCGAGGGACGAAATTTTCAATGCAAGAAGACTATTAATCTTCCCCACTTGAGTCACTCGACGAGCAGCACTTCAAGAGGTTTTCATAGATAGACAGTCAGATTTCGTTTTTGCAGTTCTAACACGATCATGATGTCGACGACGACGCAGGATAAGGACGAGCGGGAAAGTCCTACGACGGAAGAGACAAATCGATACAAGAACAACGATATCCAATTGGAAGATTCCAATGATAACAATAATGAGGTGAGTGATTGATGGTTCAGTGGAAAAAAGAAAAATAATAGAAACGATAACGAATAAAAGAAATCAAAAATTCATATGTCGCGATAAAAATTGTTTTTAAATAATCGGATTTTCATCGTTATATACCCTATGTGTAATATTGGTTTTATCGAAACTTTAGGATTATTCAGTGATTATACATATACGCACATGTGAAAACAGGAAATTGAAGTGGAGATGCTTGTTCCCCCTGATGGCGGATGGGGCTGGGTGATCGTAGCTGCTTCCTTCATGTGTAATGTCTTCGTGGACGGTATCATCTTCAGCTTTGGACTCTTTCTGGACGACATAGCATTGACCTTTAAAGTTTCTAAAGCTAGAGTCGCCCTAATTGGTTCCTTGCAGAGTGGGTTTTATTTGATGGCTGGTCAGTCGATGCATACTTTATCCAAGACCAGGTTGGCGACCGGAAGATCTTTTTCGTCGAGATGAAAACATGTCTTATTTTCAGGACCAGTTGTCTCGGCCCTTGCGAATCGTTATGGTTTTAGGCTCGTTACTATAGTGGGTAGCATCATGAGCTTTCTGGCCTTTGTGCTCTCTTATTTCAGTAATTCCATTAACTTTATCAGCGTCACTTACGGCGTTCTTGGTAAGTCCAATATAATTGTGAATCAGTGAATTTCGTCCCGACGATTAAAGTTCGTGTACAAGTTTTTACTTTTCATTTCTGATTGGTCTAATTTTTGTTTATAGTTCTTAACGATATACCTCAAGCACGTTACGCGACTTAATGACTGACACGTTATATACGTTATTTTGAATTAACAGGCGGCATCGGACTCGGTTTGATTTACATACCGGCTGTGATAATCACGGGATTTTATTTTGAAAGATGGCGGGCACTGGCTACCGGTATATCCGTATGCGGATCTGGCATTGGGACATTTTTATTGACACCGCTCATGAATTTCCTGATACATACATTCGGTTGGAAAGAAACCCTGCTGATTCAAGGCGGTCAGTATTATTAATAGTCCTTTTTTTTACAAATGAAATTTCTGTCACTCTTCCAATTCATCTTTTTTTCTCAACTTTTTTCTTTGTCGTAATACTTAAGGCTTCTTGTTTCTTGGCAGGACTGTTATTGAGCTGCATTATTTTCGGCGCCATGTTTCGGCCACTGAAACCAACGCTAGTGAAGGTGAAGGCAAACGAGGATAATTTAGATCTCGAGGTGAAAACGTCAATAATTGGTAAAGCTGTGTCAACGCGTTCCTTGCACGCTGATCATCCGCACAGCAGCCGCTTCTTTGGTACCAACAATAACATGGAATATCCTACGGCCGCTGAACTTATTGGCAGCAGTCCCAACATAGCAAAGTAATAAAATTAAAAAAAATATCACTGAAATAACGGTAAATTATATTCTCACAAAGAGAGAATTAAATATGTGTCCCTGACACTTGGGCTTTTAAATTTGTCCATACAGTAGCCGCTCGTTACACTCGTTACACAAGGTTTACGTGGACAAGAAGATGGAAAAGAAATTGAGCACCTCGGAGAAGAGATTGTCAGTACCGATTTATCCCAAGCTGGACATAGTGGACGATCAGGAGTTAAAGACTGTCGAAGAAGAGAATAATTTGCTTGGCGGTGACCTTGCGAGGTTAAACGGCAGAATACCGACGGTCAGTACAGGCATCGATTTATCGAGCCATTAAATATTCACGTAATACAAAAACACCCGTCTTATTAAAGATAGTCTTGTTGATTATCATCCGCCTCTGTTAACAAGTTTGCGTAATTATTATTAATCGCTGCTGCTATACGTATCTCCTCCTGCGATCCTCATTCGCTTACAATTGTCCCGCCAAGAATCGCTGGCCAATACAACAGCTTCAGACATTAATTGCAAATTCTTCATTACGCTTATAGATTCGCAGGCATACCGTTACTGAAAGAAGAATAAGGACGAATTCTGATAGCAGTCAAAAGTCCTTCAAAACTGGCAGACGCAATACACTGACGAAAGATCCTCAGCGGCCTTTTTACAGGGATGACATCTTTTACGGAGGCTCCTTGCACAGACTGCCTCACTACAAGTCCCAAGTACGTGATGATTGCTTGTTACGAAATTAATTAGACTGGATAGTGGAAACCTGTGAAAGTCAACAGGACGTGTTTTATAAGTTGATTAAGTCTCTTTGCAGTTATCCTCCGTAGGTTACCACATGTCAGTGACCCGTTTGCCAACAGCGACGGACATGGAGGAAGAACAGAGCGGAAGTTGCTATCTTTGTCCGGAAAGTGTTCGAAGAATTTTGACAACGATGCTTGACGTCAGCCTTCTGAAAAGTCCTTCTTTTTTGACATTGGCCATTAGCGGTGCTTTGACTATGATGGGATTTTATACGCCGTTTATGTACTTAACAGGTTGATTGATTTAATTCATTTCGTTCATTTATTTTCACGGTCATCATATTATTCAGAGATTGCTGTTATGTTTTATTTTTGTCACAGATAGAGTTATAATGGCTGGTATCGAACCATACACGGCAATGCTTTTTCTCTCTGTCGTGGGAATCAGTAATACAATTGGTCGTGTTGCTTGTGGAATACTCAGCAGCTTCCCGGGTGTCAATACTTTGATTGTCAATAATGTATTTATTAGCATTGGAGGATTATCAACTATACTCTCTGGTGTTTCTTTGACCCAGGAATACCAATTCTTTTATGCGACCTGCTTCGGTCTCAGTATATGTGAGTAATGAAGAATAATTATATGTATAATTTTAAATTTAGTTATTGGGGTTATGTTGAATTATATTAGGGTAATATTAGTCATAAATTTAATTAGTAGTATTATTACGATTAAATTAATAGCAGTTGGCATCACTCTGTGTCCAGACCATCTCTAAGGAATTAAAAAACAAATTAACTGTACACATGATTATATGTATTAATATCAACATTATTTTTCACAGCGGTATTTATGTCGTTAAGATCAATCCTCGTGGTGGATCTTTTAGGATTGGAAAAACTGACGAACGCATTTGGTTTGCTATTACTTTTCCAAGGTGTGGCAGCCACTATTGGCGCACCTCTTGCAGGTAAACAAGAGAATATACATATAGGATTAAGTAACCGATATTACTCTGCATCCTTCCAAGAATTTTATTCAAAGTACTGGCTCTAACACGTCCATTAAAATACTTATTTAAATTTCTTAGTGATTTCATAAGAGTTACAAAAAAATATATATATGGACGATCGTTTGTAATTTTGATTTAGGTGCTTTTATGGACGCAACCGGTAGCTACGACGCCTCTTTTTATCTCTCTGGATCGTTGATCTTAATGTCTGCAGTCATATGTTATCCTCTGGGCATGATTAATCGCTGGGAGAAAAATAGAGAGAAAGACAAGATAATGAACGCATCGAAGTCCTGATTGATAACAGTCAAAAGCATTCTTCGAAAATAGAGCGGATCATCTACGCATCGCGTACACACCAGGTTACGCATCATACAGGATGTTTATTGAAATTCATTCATGCGATGTATATAACGAGTAGTAATTTACAGTAACGAATTTTACAAAGCATACTTGCAGCCACTCTCGAGCCATAACATACTCATAGAAAGCAAAGAGAACGTCGACTATTTTGAGATTCTCGATCGATCATACGATAATCGTGCGTTTCTCTCCTTTCGAAATATGTATTATAGAATACGTATAAAAAGATATATTTACACGAACTTACAGATAGAGAGACTATCTTAAATGCGTCTATAATGAGATTTGATTCAATCAAAATAGTCACGTAAGATTTGTCAGTACCGACTAATAAATTCTTACTGGAAAATCCTATGTATTTACAAAACAGAGAAGTCATACGTACTCCATTAAACTCCAAGAAGTATATATACATTATATATATATATATATATATATATATATATATATATATATTAGTAACTACGAGTTTCGAAGGAGCGTAAAGGTTGTGCATTATACGTATAATCATATCGTATACGTATCATTTAATTAAGTTTCGCAATGGTTGTATGTATGCCTATTCGTATGTGCTTGAGAAAAGCACGTGTAACAACGTTAGCCGTCTAGTCTCGCAAAACGGAGACGTAAAGTGTACCTAATAGTTAGCGATGTATTTTTATATATATCACAATAGTCATTATTAGTTGCTAATGAATTTTCCAGTGGCGAATCAATGAGTCATTTATATATGTATATACGAGGGTGGTCTAAAGTAGCGATATATCATTTGATAGATTATCGGTTACGATTACTTATCAAATATCGACACGCAGAAATAAGGATCCGTACGAATATTTAATCAAAGTCAATATCTGATCAATGATATAATTCTGAAATCGATTAATTTCAAATTACTTGCAAAATTATACAAATCCAAGTCTTACCCTGAATGTTCCTCTGATGACATATAGTTATACGTACGCGTATAGTCTATATCTATGTTCATCTATATTTGTAAATATATCAATCAATTAAAAATCCAAAATTAATGCTAATAATCGTATATCATCGCACACAAAAATTCGATTAAAAAATTTAAATACTTATCGATACCAGCCACTCCAGCTCTGACACGAGTATCTCAATATAATATGCTATTATTGACAAAGCCAAAAATACTTTTTGAAATTGCCTAAAATCACGGTAAGATTTCTTGCATCGTGACAACAATTATCTACGTTAATTCAAGCGATTAGTCCTTCATCGATACACCATTGATTATGTGTATTCTATTGTATAGTCTTCTTTTTCAATTAGTGAAACTCAGGGCAGAATAGCCATGTATATATATACATATGTATATATGCACAATACTTAGCGCTAACGACAGTTAGCATGAACACATCATATATGTGATGATAATATTATACCATTCGATATAGATGATACTTATGTATTGTTGCCTTAAAAAAATTATTTTTAATATGTATAATATGTACGTACGTATGTATTAATAATAATAATATTAATACTGTTAATAATATACTCAAAAATATGCTGAAACATACTGTAACGTCCAATTGAAGTGGAACACTTGAATTTTGGTGTATCTCTGCGAAACTATGACCGATTTCAAAAAACCAAAGACATATTTTTTAGGAAATTTCCTTCCCGTTCGAAT
>JARPRG010000050.1:278626-310408 GCA_031001745.1 Hartigia nigra
TGTACATATATACTATTTTTAGTAGCAGTATACTGGACCGTACATAGAATATGGAAGTAATTGATGCCTATATCATACGTAATACCCACAATGCCCATAAGCATATATACTTAAGATCATTACGATGAATGATAAATTTTTGCAAATTTTAGGTTAGGTTACCTCTCAATCATCCTGAGTCTAATTTCAATTAATTATCATAAATGGTGTCCTGAATCATTTCGTGAATAGTGTAAGCGTAACGTGGGTATACATTTTTCCATTATTTGGGAAATCTTTTAACCAATAGCCCCTGTACGATCTGACCTGATCTCACATCTCCTAATAATATTTCACGTCTTATTCCCTATGTAGAGATGTTCATCCAGTAAACACAACATCCCAGGATAGTCCGACTGCAGATACATTGCGACATAAAGCGAAGGTTAGGTTCCTGGAGCGTAGGGGGTTTTGTGGGCCATAAGGTGGCGTTAAGGGCGAGTGAGAGTCAGTGGGGCAAGAAGTGGTTGGAAGGGGATAAAGGGGGGATGAAATGCGCCGCGACACGCTGCGGCGAAACGGGAGAGAGTTTCCTCTGCATCCGCAGCATCCTCACTGAAACCCGAGTCCAGTAGAGTCCCACGCTGGCTACTGTCTACTTCGTACAAAATTCTTTTCCTGTCTCTCCTTTCCTTTTGCAGTTACTCTGCTATCTGATTCTATAGCAATTTTTGTGTGTTGTATATATATATATATATATATATACATACACGTATCCCAGAAACACACGTTACGCGTAGAGCGACAGCACGCGGTCGTTACTGGAAAAATCCATTAAGCCGTGTATTCAAAACATTTGACTATGTCGAAAAACATGTCAGTCTATTTGTTTGGATAAGAAATGGGTGGGGGAAATTATTGAAAGTCAATTATCGTGCCTACAAAAATTCCCCGGCTGCAACGGGTATCGTATCGGGACACTTGGACTTTCCCATTTTACCTTTGCTAACGCATCGGGTGGATGTTGAAATTGTTTGTATTCCATGAGGGTAAAAATGTCACACTCGTACTGTGCCGCCACTTTGTGACGTAACATCCGGTGCAGAAGTTTCATCCGCTACTTGGCATCCTTTCAGAATGCTATCGTTGAATATCTTAATTTTAATGACTCATTCTCATTCGTAAAGGTCCTAGCGAATCCTTTATTCTTCATTAAAGTCGATCCGTGAGAGTAATTAGAAAAAGTGAGGCTCGTTTAAGAATTTCATTACATCTTATTCTATTATTGGTAGGAAGAACGGAGTACGTACTATATAGTCTTTCGTTCACATCCGTCTGAAGTGCGGACTGCCAATTACATGTGTGCTAATTAAGTGCTGCCCTTCCTTGTAAGTTCGGCGTCTAATTGGCACGGAAATAGATAGACACAGAGAAGTCCAAGTATACGTATTCATTCAGAGACAAAAGGTACATACGTGGGATATAGTTTAAGTTGTGCCTTAGCATCCTTTCAAAGATATGCTGCAGCTGGTATGGCTGGGTACGATCACGCATCGGTTCACATCCTAGTTCAAACGAAGATCCTCGCCTTCCTTTCTCGATACCAATCGTGCCAATAATCGGCAACAATAATTTACGCGGCCTTGCGATTTTTCTACGACAAGTTTTCGCGATACGTGACGAAAGGGACGATAATGGAAAGTGGACATAAAGGCAAGTCGGCAGTGCACGTAGATCAACGTTACAGTTACATGCCATGTCCATTACATGACACGGGTGAGTAAAGTTTTCTTTAAACAAAAAAAAAAAAACTATTTTTTTAAGAAAAAAATGTTTAAACATTTAATTAAAATTTGTTTTCACCAGATACAGATATTAGTAATATTATTTTACCGTATTTATTGTTTGAAGCATTTCAATATCGTTTGTTCACTGCACTGTATTGTGTAAAAAGATTGATTGAAACGTATAAAATAAATAGAATTTGCATGAAAATTTCCATGAAGTTTTTACGCTCGTAGCTAACGAGGTGTATAAACGATTGCACTGGAAGGACATTAATCACGCGAGTTGGCGCGCTATTCCCTATGCATATTAATCGCATGTTAATGCATTGTCCTTGACAGAGTAAGAAGAAGCCTCGTAGTAAGATGAATAAAAAGCCATAAATAAACAATGTACATCGAGCCATAAAATAACAATGTATATCCAGGCAGTATTATTTAGCATTTCGAAAAATAATATCGCGCTTTCGGTATAATTATAACGCGTGTGCAAAGGCGGCTAATCGTTAAGAAGAGTTTAACTTTTTATCCCAAAAAGTCAACCAGTCGGTTCTCATGTCACGGTATATGGTATTACAAATGAAAATTTCTGAAAAACACGTCGAGCACATGAGAACAGAGAAAAAGGATATTACATAGAAACTCAACCATACAAAATGGATCGATAAAGTCCAGCTTGCTTAAGTAGCAACATAAATTAGGCACAGATGTGTAACAATGTATAATAGATGCTACATTACTACAGTAAGCCGTGTGTATAATTAGTCGACAAGAAACTTTAAGCTTCTATTACAAAGATGGTGGTTAAAGAAATTATATCTTAAATATATATTCATTCACTCCAGAGGACAACGATGGTCACGCGAATTCCAATATTGTTACGGCACTTTGCGTAATACATTTTCCACGGTGGTTCTTCATCGAGATAAAAGGGTTAAGGTGACTTTTCACAACGGTAGCTAATTATTTGGACAACGAGAAAATTACATGGCCGATAACTCTAGACATAACAGATACTGGAAATAGACTATCTATGACATGACGACGATCGACTTCCTAGCATCGCCAAGGACAAGTTCTGTAATGTCTCTAACAGTCATATGCAGTTACATTAAGATCGATTAACATAACAGTAATTCAGATGCGATTTTTTTGTTACTTTTTTTCTTAACGAATTTCTTTTGAAATGAATTAAACAAAAAACTCGTTTCTTTATGCCTTGTTTGAAAAACTTGAAAATGCTTACATTACTTTACATTCAACGTGTGGAGGTATACGTTGCCAATACATATATCATGTTGTATTGGAGTAGCGATATACGTATCAAAGGAAACGTTTCGAATATATAAGTTATAGAGATCTGAAGGAGACTTGGATTGTATCTTTTTTTGTATACAGCATTCATTCGCATCTGGCCTGGTGATGTCAACCAGGGTATTATGAAAACATTCTTGCTAAAATATTATACTCGGGTTGAACGTGAATTCATTCATATGTATTGCCCGTATTATATTTTACTACTAACCTACGCCCATCGTTTTCAACGTCGTAAGATTTCATAATATTTCATATTAGTTTAACCACATGTGTATATTTGGATGATAACTTATCTATTTCACCATCGCTGGATAGGTGAGCTACGGTAGGCGTCGTATCGTATATGGGTTATGGTGCCCTAATTGACGCTCAGGGCTTAATTCATAGGTCGTACGATCGGTTTTATAATTAAATACGAGTTAAAGAAATGTTACTAATAGAAAGTTATTAAAAAATGAAATGTAGCGAGGCACAATGTGGTTTTGTTAAATAGTTTCTTTTTTAACTATTGTCTGTGGTTTACGAATTTGGAAAATAAATGAGAGAAGTTGTCCTCAAGTCGAAAGCGTTGAACGATAAAAGTTCATTGCACGACCATCGGAATGATAGTAATAACAAAAAAATATGTTGTTTTGAAAAATAGATCTGCTTAAAAGGTGTACACTGTTTATTTTTTTTTTTTTCAAAAAGCTGCCAAAAATCGCATTTTTCGAAATCGGTAGTGTCCATTGCCCAACGTTCGTTACCGTAAACACCTTGAAGTATTAATAACATAGCAGTATCGCCAGCATCTATTAATACTTTCGATAAGTATAGTTTTCAACCAGCTGCCAAGTAAATCGCCAGTGTCTTACGGCGTAAATACATCGCATTTACAATTTCGCTTGAAAGTAAATCACTTAGGCTTTAATATGACCTGCGTCATAGTCGCGATTCAAATTCGTTTCCTTTGTTTAAATCCCAACAGTAACTTGGAGAATTTTAGCCGAGTGACTCACAGGTTACGTAGACCGCGTCCTTCCCATTAATTTATATTAAAAAAAAGTCTCGATCCAAAAATATCATCGGGTTACGCACTTACAGAACGTACCTATATCGACCAAATAATTTATTACCATTCAACCAGTTACTTCGCTCGGTCGTAAAGTTAAACAAAACTCCCATTGATTTGCCAAAATCCAGAATTTCGACGATTGCTTTATAATAAAAGAAACACGTAAATCGTCTTTTCGGTTTTACAAATTATCAAGAGAATATTTAAGCAGATATCCAAAATAAGGTGCGCCCAACTATATAATTTCTTATCGATCTACTTTCACTCTCACCACATTTTTCACAGTTATCCCTAGCGTCCCAGGTGTCGCTTTCTTATCTCGTCTAAGGCATAAAGGGGTCAAAGGTCACATGTACTTTTCGTAAAGCAAAAAAGACTGATTTAAGAGCGACTGAGTACGGTTGAACATATATAAAATCGTTATAGGATCAAGAGATTAATTAATCTCCGTCAATATTCCCTTATCAGAGTGAATGTTTTCACACGGTCGCGAAGATAGCATGTAACGACGTAGGTCTGACTACAGCCCTGAGTAGTCCCGGCGCACCCCACCTTTCAAGCTTGGGAGCGTCGCGACGGCGTTTGGACGCCCAGTGCGGGGGTGCCACTCGTTCAGACTGCCGTATTTTGCGTTACGCTCATTTTCCGTCTCGACTTTGTAAGGCGCGTGTAATAAACTATCGATATTCTATACACTTTTTTTACGGTACATTTATCGCGATTTTGTTAACACTTATTATCGAAGGATCTTAAACCAATGAGAATTCACATATATTTTAAACGATCTATCCGATCGTTCTGAAAGTTCTTGTGACCGATAGATACTTGTGAATGGACATCCTGTGATCTATAAACTTCAGGAAGCAGCTACGAAGGCCTTCAAGCAGATACGGAAAGCGACCGCGTGCGATAGGTTGTTCGTGAATATTTTAATACGTATCGATTGCTCACCACGTGCGCGTACGTGCTGACCATATTTCACGTCCAAGTGCACGCGTCAAAATTGGTCCCATATTCTCCCACGTACGGTTCTTATGGGTTCTTTTTATCTGCTTCTGATTTTAAATTGCGAGACAGCTTGACGCGTGCTGCTTCTTTTGGCTGAGTTCCATTCGCTTTTCTTATGGAGGTTTATCACGTTCGGCATTAATATTATCGTGCGTACAATCACTAACAATACCCTCTCTGCAATATATCCGCAATGCAATTGACTCGTTAGAATAATTTTGCACTCGGATTAGCGTGTCGATGCGCTCTCCATGCGAAATACATAGAAATCCGTGGAGGCCTCGGTACGCGTCACGAGAATACCGATCGAACGATCAGCGTGACAGGACAAGTTATTCGTGACTGTTCTGTGCTATCTGCTATCGATAGACTCGTACGATACTATGTTACTCCAGATTATCCGTGACTAGGTAAAGGGAAGAAAGGAACCGCAGTGCTTTGTCGCAACAGTTGTTCACCACAGATCAATCGTAAAAGCTCTTCGCTATTAATGTCGTGTTTCTGTGCCAACCAAACAATTCTCTGTGGTACGTTGATTCGCTATTGTTGTTTCATCCTTTTTCTTTCACTTGTCCCGCAAAATTATCGAGCGAGTCTAAAGGTAAAAGTGGTTTAGGAACAGTGTGAAAATTTGCACTGATCCAGGAAGTGCAGTAATAGATACTTGTGATTAACTGAGGATTTTTAATTATCGGTGCTACACTCAATTCATGAATCCTTTAGATCTCTTCTACGGGATAATACAAAAAGATTGGGAGAAAGAGAAGCTCGAAAAAATATCCAAGAACTACGAAAGACGATTTCCCGTACTCTAGAAGATGAAAGTGAGAGGGAGCAAAGGGGTTAACTGAGAGCGAAGGAGATAGGTATATAAGCGAGAAAGTAAAAGGATTGGAGAAAAGTGAAGATAAAATGTGCGCAGATGTAAAGAAGTCAGGTCTTAAGGATACATGAAAGTGTGGGTTAAAGCAGGAGGAGTGAATGTTAAATGTATCCCAAATATCCAGCAGTTCCCTATGTCGCTTCTGTTTTCAATGGTTTCGTTTGTGTCCGACTGATCATCGCCGAACGTGAGTTCGGACTGTATGAAGTATTGTAATGAGCACTTCCACGGAACGAACAGTGTGCGTAACGAGAGGACGCGTGAAGTGGCAAAGACCTGGCTAATAACCGTAGCACTCCTATTGTACTTGACCCGACATATTGTCTCTGTTGTGGTTGTCAGCTGTTCAATGAGCTAGCGAGAGACTGAGCGAGTCCTAGGATCGTCACACAAGAGCACCACATACTCTACTACTTCACCCAACTTGGTACCCCAATCTGCGCTCAATCATGAATCTTATGTTCCGCAAGAACTTCGCGGGTGAGAAGGGCCCGGGTGGCGGTGGCGAACGTGCGGGCGTTGGTTCGTGCGGGACCGGAGTGAGTCCCGGAATCGGTGGGTCCTGCGGAGCCAGCGGGACCCGTTTAGGGGTTCGTGGAGCCTCTACCGTTGGAGTACGCGGCCCTGTGCGCCGCAGCAGGGAATTCGGGTATTACCCGATGGAGGAGCATCCGACACACTCTTACCGCACTCATCTCTTCCTGTCACCACCCGCAGGTGGAACAGCCAGTACGGGGCCCGATGAGCTAGGCGAGCGACTCGGCCCCGGACCACGACGCAATTCCGGACCTCTCATCAGATGGGGTGGCGGCACTGCTGGCGGGCCTGCTAATATCAATAAAAGGAAACAAAATGGTAATCAGCCCAAGGAATCATCCGAACCACCGACTCCGACTGCTTCGCGACAGGTATTTAATGTTCAACTTGAAATTTTACCAAATTATTTTTATAACTCATTTCTCACGCCCTTGAAAACAGTCCCTTTAATCCTACATCAGTCTCTAAGGATTTTATGAGAAATTAATTTCTATATAAGAGACTGTCCACAATGAGATTGACATCTCGCGTTATTTCAGTTTGATCCCCATAACTCGGCAAACCCTGAAGATCGTAACCACAAATTAAGTTATCACCTATGATTTTCACCCGGGTAGTAACCGTGCTGGGGTTAATGTAGTGTAAAGCGTCTTTGAGAATAGAACTGGAAATTTCATGTGGTAAATGAAAATAGTGACAAAGTGACAACATCCCAAAAGTAAACCATCGGAATTTCCCATATGAAAATTGACAAGAACCCTCAACCTCGTGTATGTAGAACAGAAAACATAATGACAAGAATAGCAAGAATCACGCAACGGGGTTACCTATTGCGTGTTTCGATGAATTTTAGATAACGTTATAAATTTCAAAGAAGGACGTAAAGAATTCTCGATATTAACGTCTATTATAAAAATTAATTATTTAACTAGACGTTTCGCCATTTTTGCAACGGTGTAATCATCCATTATTAATTCGTATGAGTAAACATGGTACCAGCAAATATAATTTCCTTGCAATGTTCATTTGAATACGTTTTCAATGTTTATTCTTCATTACCTCTGTCGCATTTAGACTTTCACGGCCTTGACAATACACTCGGTTAACCAGCTAGCCAGCAATCGATCTTATAAAAGTGGTTAGTCAATCGCCTTCGTATCGCCCTGACAAACTCTTTTGATCGTAGGTATCATTCAGCGGTAATCGAACGTCAGGAACATATACACCTCTTGTGGTATCCGGAAACAGCCCACCAAGAGGAGAACCAATTTCGTTAGCGACACTCGACCGTGACTGCTTTATCATTCCCCTCGCATCCTTGGAACGATTTCTTCCCGCTGGAGTGCCGGTAAGTCTTCAGTTTTCTTCCAGTACTAATAAATCTCAAATCCTTGTGCTCGAATACCCGGTCGTTAAAGATCTGCGAGGAATACAGGTGAATCTCTCTAGTTCGTTTCGAGGAACTTTAACCTCCAATGCGAATTAGTTTTATCATACTTGGCTAAAAGTCAGAATGCATCTTTAGTAAATATTTAATAATCCAAGCTAGACGAATATCCAATTTCTTGGTGCATTTTTTTACTTTTGAATGACATGAGGCATTCTCTTTATTTGCCAGTATATGTATATATGTACTAAGTATATAATATGTATAAATATCCATTAAATCTCAGGGGTGTATTTATTGTGGAGTATCACCTGTTTCTTAAGCACGCGCCCATCGCTGATAAGAAGAAACCTGGCAGCCCATTATCAGTTCTTGAGGTGGAGGATCCGAAGCAATGTGTTTTGGCACACTTCATGACACCCTTAGAGCCTCTCGACCCGTTGATCGAATCTCCAGTGTCACGACCCTTAGTTTTGCAGCGAGATACTGCTGCGGAATTAGTCGCGGAAATTGCGCCGTCCGCTTCGCAAAGTATTCTGTTGACTAATATGGAGAGGAATGGTAAGTCACATAATCTTTTGAACGGACCAATGATATTGCGTAACTGATATTTGACAGTTATGGAAATATCAACAATATCAATTAAACTTGTTGCTTCTCGCTGGTGTAATTATGGTTTTGTCGAGGCTTCCGGTAAACGATTAATTGTTTTTCTCAGCTGATTTCCCATTCATCACGTACTATCTGATAAATAAACAGTCCACGGATCCTGTGGATTTTTATCACGAGGTTCAGTGCGCCGCCTTGAAGAAATTTGATCCAAGGGATCTAAGATACGCCGCTAGTCATACTCTTGATCTTTTTAACGAAGTCGCAACCATTGCGAGACCGCCTTTAGAACCACCTGGTGGGAGACCGCCGATTCCGTCCACTGGATACATCGTTTCCATTTTCAAAGTTTTTGAGGGTGACGACGGATTAAAATTTGAACAGAATTGGCTCTATTGGACAGGTGAGTGTTGCGATTGATCAATGAACTATTTGAAAGTGATGTAAAATTATTCTAACACTTCTTTCTATTTCAGGGGCTCGTATGATATACCGATACCTGCCAAAATCCGTAGGTCTAAGACGTATCACCTTACACAAGTCGATGTCTCAAGGAGACAAGATGTATCTGTTGATCTGTGAATGCTCTCAACTTCAGGACAACCTCTCAGCAGCTGCCATATTGTTACCGGCTCTAAGAGCACGACTTTGCGGTTACACTGGTCTTTACAGGCCATCAGTGTGCTTCTGATTTTGCACAAAAGGATTCCCAGTCATTGTGGGACATCATATCACATTGAATTTGTACTTCGAGTTTACACAACGAACCCGATCCCCCTGAAAAAATGATACATATAATTCAGCTTTTATAAAACAAAAATGATACATTTTTACTACACGACGTAATGAATTACATATCATACTTGATAATGCTGTGATATCGAAGAATATATATCACATACATACAACACACACAGGTACTCACGGTTAAACACTTTCCTTTGATACTCATTTCGAAGTATGAATTTATTCATTAAGTAGGCTGCTATTAAGTACGACTCGATAAATTATCCTAATTGAACTTTTAAATAATAATAGATGGGCTTTTCAGTCGTTTTCTATAACGCGCAATACCTCGATGCCTAGAATTGTATATTGAAAATACTAATTGCCATAGACTTTTTTTTGTCGAACAAGAAATAAAACGATACCAGTGACGTGCGATACTAGGCGATTTTTAATAATTCAAAGTTTATGGTTATCAATGAGAATCAATTTAGATATATATGTATAGGGTGAGTTTGCGTGGTAGTACAAATTAATAGTCGATACGCTTGTTGCACAGAGACAATATAGTTAGGTGATTGCGCAGGCGCAATTGATTACTAATAATATAGATTTTTATTAAAATTTATCATATTATTACGAAACTGTTGTACTCACTGACCATGAAACAAGAGCACTGACAGCCTTGCAATTGTACTGTGATCCACGTGTATCGCATATGATACACGTTCATACATATACGATTAAATGCAAACTGTGATTGCATAATTGAAACGTTAAGTATGATTAATATGATAATGAATAATTTTTGGAAAAAATTATTCTGTCACTAAGGACCTTACTCTTCGCGTGCCACTACTGTGGGGTAGAATGATAATTCTTCAGGATAACTTGATGTCTTATCATGAAAGCTTTAAGCCACTTATTTATTTACATAATTACTCTAATGATTCTCGCAGCACATTGTTGTGATTTTCTAATGGGACAAGTCATGTGACATGTTCGTAGGCAATAATTACACAGGTAATTTAACAATTACATACAACAAAAATTATCAAATAAATGAAAACTAACACATTAATGGTTTATTCTTTTACCCATATATTTTCCCAAATAAATTATTTGAAAAACATATTGTAGCAATTCTTTTATTACTGAGCAAAGTACATTGGACTAGTTGTCATCAAACTATAAATATATTTTTAATATAAAGAATATTAATGATTTCTTTGTGTTATGTGCAGATGCTTTTTAATATTCTATAAGTATTTATTTTTTATTTACATAGAAACCTATTAATATCCCCTTGGTCCTCGAAACCTTCGTCTGCCATCAAGCTACAAATAAAATATCAGTTGATAAATCATTAATATTTAATACAAACTGCACAAAGTATATAAACTTACGAGGGATCTCTTGCATTCAAAAAATGCAGTATGCAATGCATGGCACTCCTGAGGAACGGATGAATCTGTCATACGAAGACATTCCCTGGGTGTACGCTTGAACTACAATGAATATTTTGAAGTAAATAATAACATATTAGAACAGTCAATGTTATTTAACTGTGATCCTTACTATTTTGCAGCAGTCACTTTTAAGTAAACACATTTTTAAGTCAGCACGTAAACCAGCACATTTTGACTTGTCTTTTAATGTTTCATTCGCTTTTTCATATTCTATCATTTTTTAACAGCTCCTGTAATACTCTTATTTATAAAACAGTCATTAAGCACAGAAACACAAGAACCAACAATTTCCTTCCTTCCTTCCTTTCCTTATGGCTGAACCAACAATTTCATGTCGCAATACGACACAGAGTACGCGTTGTATAGAACAACTATCTGATGATAAAATGTTTTCCGGGAGTTCCGTCACGTTTCGTTTCTGCCTGCCAGTGGCGAATGAAAATATTACACAAGTGTGCTGGCGCTGGCTAAAGAACTCATCATCAGCGCATCGGACTTGATCCGCGTTGGCCATATCTACTTGTCCATTTAATTTCTCGAGAATACATTGGTTATTTGTGTGATAAGTGAAATGTTTGCGCGATAGGAATTATAAAATGAGGAAAAAATCAATAAACAATGGAAACGAGCAGAAGAGTGTAAGGTAATTGATATTCATGCTTCTTTATTTTATAACTCATTGAAAAGGATCTGTCAGTACTGTGAGTACATAATTGTATGGATTATAGATCAGCATTTAAATACTTTTCAATTGTTATACAGAAGTTACTTTAGTGTATTGTATGTGATGGTAGTGTAAGATTTTTTATTGACTATGATGTATTACAAATGAATGTGCTTCAAAGGACTGTCTAATATAAATATTTTAGGCAGTCTGCGTATCAGCGTGCAGGACAGAGAGAAGGGTCACCACATTATGTCCTTTTGTATTCGGACGACGAGAATAGTGGAGATGAAGAGAGTGTACCTCTTAAAGCACGAAGTCATACCATTTCTCCTCCACGTAAAGTCGAGGTGATAAAGGTTCCAATAAAACCAGAAGACACTTTGCAGGCATTGGCATTAAAGTATAGATGTACGGTAAGTTTATTATAAACATATGTTATCTGTACGATGTGTGCAATATCATCATTAATGATTATCATTTTTTAATAACGTTCCATGATCTGAATACAGATATCAGAATTGAAACGGATTAACAACATCCACAAGGAAAATGAGATATATGCGCATAGAGTGATAAAGGTTCCTGTTCAACCATTCTCTATTCTGACTGAAACTTTAACTCAGAATAGTGATGATAGGAATGTGGAAGTTGGTGAATTAATAAGAACAGAGGATGGACCGAGTACATCGAGAGAGGAGCAAATCATAAATTTAATAACCACACCTGTAACTCCTCTACCAACTGCTAAGACAGAAATCAATAATATTATATTAAATTCAGTATGCGAACCATTATCACAATCAAGTCACAGAGACTTAGTGGAAATAGAAGAATCAGAATTTGATCAGTTACTGAACTCTTCAGATGCTGATCATAGAAACACTCCTGAACAATATGTCACAGAAACATTCAAATGTTCTGGAGCAGATTGGGGTTTGTCGTGGCCTCAACTAGTTGGATGTTCGTTACTTTTAGGCTTTGCTGGTCCTATAATATATATTCTATTTTTAGCCGAATATTCTTCAAAACATCACTCGACTGCAGGGCACTGACATAAAAAATTATAATCTCCTATATAATAGTGATATCTCAGAGTATTTCAGTGATCTCGTGTGCCTTTCCTTCCAGGGTAATAATTTTGAGAATCACGACGAATACTACATACAGCTTCAACGTTTTTTGAAAGTCAATTTATTTCGTAAGATTTAAAAACTTCAAAAAATTGTTTAATCGCGACAATCTAGAAATGCAGAGTATTATTGTATTATGTCTTTAATGTGTCAAAGAAATATTGCGTTACTCATTGAGATCTTACACCGAAGTGCCTTATAGCTCTTAAAGCATCAATGAAAATTGACTTGGATGAAATAAGGCGCTGATATTAGAGAGGATATTGAACTGTAATGTATAAGAATGATATTTTTTTTATCGTGATACATTTTGTTGAAGAGTTTTTACAGATATTCATATATCCTATGATGTATACATATATTTGTATACAGTGAACGATGTTCGTTTACTGAAAGTGATAGCAAATGACAATATATTTTCAACTATTTATTCATACCTTGTATTACTCACCTTTCATTATTTTCCATATAAATACATAGACATGTAAAAATAATTTTAACTTTTCCCAAAACGCCACTAAATCTCATTAGTCGTGTAATATATTGTTCCTAGTAAAAGTAGAATTGCTGATATCGCGCATTCCATCTATTTCATAAACAAGCTACACAAAATATCCAAGTGCTTATCGACATGCACTTTTAATCAAAAGTAATATTTACAAATTACATTAATACAACATTTTTATTTACAAATGGAGCATTCCAGATCAAGTTTTGTTTATCAAATTTACGGATTCCGCGTCTTTTGCTTTTTTTGGCATAGGGATAAAATGCTCTGAACCAAAGAATTTCTGACATTCTGTACTAAAGAAACCGCAATGTGTCGTCCAGCAGAAATTATATTATATATCAACATTGCTTTTTTGGTAAGTGAAAACTTACGTTAATTAAAACAATAGATTCAATTTTTTCACAATGTTACTCTTGCAAAATTAGGCGTTTCAACTGCGTCAGGTCGAAGGTATACGACTAGAAAATAAAGTATATCCAAAGAAGTATTCGCATGCAATTTTGAGAAGAATCAATCCAAACTGGGATGAAATTGCAGCTGAAAATTTGATACATGACACGAGACGCGTGTTCAATACGAAATATGGTCGCAGTGATTATTTTGATATAAAGTAAATACATGGATTAAAGGCTTCGATGCCTAAACAATTATAACATTTTATGTGATGATATTTCTATAATAATTATCTTTCATGTTAGGTCGCCATATCGTCAAAAACGTTTCGTAATTCCTAACAACTCGTCAACTCCAATCGATGTTATATGGAAACCACCAAAGAAGATTGAGCCCAAGAATATCAAGCGTATAAAACACAAGACTTTGAAAAAAGCTCATGATTTATCCATAAACAAGCGTATGGATGGAACGGTGAAGAAATCGATAAAGGAAAAATCACATCACAATCCACATCCTCCATCCATGAATAAATTAACTACTTACGTACCGATCACTTCGAATCAAGTAAAAGTTTCGAATTGTAGCATTATTGCTGATGCTACAACGGTAGTCATTGATACAACTCATAATAATATTAACGAAATTAAAATAAATTAGTTAATTTAACGTTAAATCACCTTAAATATCAGTAGAGATTTGAATATAGAAAAATATATGATAATTAAATATTGTTCTACGTTCGTCACTAAATAAACTTCTCCGAGATTATACTGTGTTCTTTTAAATATACTATTCACCATCCATAAATATGCATCATTGCCAATGATAATCATTTATATTAAATACTGTAATAGCTGTAACAATAGAGCATTCAGGTAAAATTGATTAACTTCTTTACAGGAATTAGTAGGTCATTAATACACTTTTACAAATGTTATTTATCCGGAGCAAGGAATGCCTGTATTTCGTCCATTAACTACTCGACGTTAATTTGAGTTGATGAAAGCCGAAATGACTTTTGAATGGCTATGCAGAACGTATAAAGAAGTGTAATGAAACGAGTTCTGCAGAATGCAATAATGTTTCTGCACGTTTTCTATGTTCTCCATTTGCTTTTGCGACTGGTAAGTTATTGTTAATTACGCTCCTGAATATAGACTGTTAATTTGTATTCAATTGCTTTATAATACATACAATATTTTCTTCTAAGCATTGTAATGCACAGCCGCAACGTTACAACACGTATCAGACACAAAATCGCAAGGCAGTGGATGTTCTGCGTGAAAATGAGGATCCTTACGCCATTGAAGATTCTGGGGCATTTTACAATGCAAAAGTAGCTACCAGTGGTAGCAATGACATGAATCTACCATTTTACAATTACTATCAAGGCCTTCCTACTGATTTGAGATACTTACCACCATCTATACAACAACAACCTATCAATGTAGTAAGGAGTGAACGTGTAAACGTTTTACCCAAGGAACCTGGGACCATGGATAATTATGAAAACTTTGAGCATGCTTATTTGTGGAATAAACCCAAGCCTCGTGGGGACGATTTGCTACAACAAGCGCATGTAAATTGTAATATTCTAAGAGCAAATGCCCTGTCGCAGATGGCGGATAACTGGAAAGTTTATCAGGATTGTTTAAAGCGAGAATTGAATAAAGGTGAACCTGGTGTTATGCAGAACGAGGCGAATGAAGATCAATTACGAGGCTTTAATAGGAGTCCTCAGAAACATCATGAGAATAATATGGAGAGTGAGTACTTCAGACGATCCTTCGACACTACTAAACAGACCACGATAGGTCATAAAGAGTTTTTTAATTATTCACCTGCATTCAGAAGTCAAATTATCAATGAGAAGCGAGAAAATACCGATGTACTGAGATTGGCACGATTCACTACGACTGAGGGTTCGGTGGATCTTAATTATGGATGGTCGACAACGACAGAAGGAAAGGTTGTACGTTCTTTGGAAAGCACTGAGAAAGCAGCAGGTCGAAGATCGCATGGTCGTTATGGGGAATATAAAAAAATATTAAATACCTTGCCCCAAAGAATTGTAAGGATAGTTAAAGATGACGTTAATTGCAAACAAAACTCTGTGAACGGGGAAAAGGGATTATTTAGTCCTCTTTGTCCATCGTCTAATGATATCAATAGTTTGTTTTCAAATGGTTATCCAATTGGATATTAGGTGAGAGTTATTTAGTTGGTTCTTTCAATAGAATTTCAATAAATAATACTGTAAGCAACTTCCATGTAAATGATTTATTTAATACATTTACTGGTTTTACATCAGTTTAGTTGGATTCTCTGAATGGTAACAGTTATTGATTGTTGTCATCGCTTTCGTCATTCTTCAATAGCTGCCCCCATCCTGTAACAATAAATATTTACTTAACAATGTGTTTCATAGTAATCGAAAAAATTCCATGTTTGAGTATTAGAAAAAAAAAAAATTAATTTTCTAAGTATTCAGTAGACGATATATGTCGTTCAATTTGTATTCAGAAGACCGTCGTCAAACTCATCATTTTAATTATTGATTTTAAACGTATATATACAACGTAATAAAAATCAGTTACAAACACTCACCAGATATTGAAAGTTAACAGCGTCTAAAACTTCTTGAAGCTCTTTTTTGATCCAGTACCTTTAGAGACTTTAAGAACGTTGAACCTGACAGTCTTGCTGAGTGGTCGACACTCACCGATCGTCACTACATCACCGATCTCAACATCTCTGTCAAACATGAAAACAGGTCAAAAGATACAATTGTAGTAATTATTGAGACAATAAGTATTTTCATATAAAATTTTCATAAAGTATGCTCAGTGGACGAGTAAATCTTCAATTTGTATTCAGAAGACCGTCGTCAGTATCATCATTGAAATAAAATAATTAATATTTATTTAGGTGTTTCAATGGGTACTAACCTGAAGCATGGGCTAAGGTGAACACTCATGTTACGGTGACGTTTTTCAAAACGATTGTATTTCCTTATGTAATGAAGGTAATCCCTGCGAATAACAATTGTACGCTGCATCTTCATTTTCTGCACGACTCCAGTGAGGATGCGGCCTCTGATTGATACGTTTCCAGTGAATGGACATTTCTTGTCAATGTAGGTTCCCTCGATAGCCTGATTTTAGAAATTGATTAATTATTATTAGATCATTGCCAAATACAGTAGTTTTTCTTAAAGTAAGGACAGTACAATAGCAATACAGACTATCCCACATACATATAAAATTACAAGTAGACAATAATGTAAAATTTGTGATTACTTAATTTTGTATAGCCCATTTTTATGTTAATTGTAAAATTTCCGAATTAATATCTCCACCAAATGAATTGTTTAAATTATTTGATTTTATCATAGCCAATTATGGTTAATTTCTTACTTCCTTTCATAAATTACATTATTTGATATACGTTATATCTGAAGATATACTTTAAATTGTAATATCAGTATATAAAAAAAGTTATTGTACGACGTGGTAATCATAAATCAAATAATATAATAATGACATGCACAGTAATTGGGTTTTAATGCTGGAAAATGATTGCATATATAATAATAAGCTTAATATACTACATAGAATCCCATTAGGCAGTCCTGAAAAATATATAGATATGTCAAGCACATTTTCCCAAAAGTATACAAAAAATTAAATTCTCTAAACAGGAATGCAAGAAAAATTAAGTCTCTTAAACTTAAGACTTATTAAATATGCTTGACAAGTCTTCCAACTTAATCATGATATATTCCGAAAGTACTGAGATGCATTGCATATAAACATTAGCCACCACCAACAGATCGCCAAGTTGTTTGAGACCACCATTTTTAAGAAAATGCAGAACACCATCCCTGTTTTTTGTATATCTCTGAAACAAACCTCACGAGGGGTCTTAAAACCAAGACCAATATTACGACTATGGCGGAGTGGCTTCTTCTTTTGGTAAGACTTCCTGTTAAGGAAGACAGTAGGTTGCTTCTGAAACGCCCTTTCCGTCTGGGCAAAAAGAAACAAATATTAATATAATTCAATACTTGTGCTCACCTCACGAGGAGTCTTAAAGCCGAGGCCGACGTTGCGGCTGTATCTCATAGGCTTTCGTCGCTTCGGCCCGAGACCTTTCTTACGATTTAGAAAGATCGTCGGTTGCTTTTGAAACGAACGTTCGTTCTGCGAACAGGCAAAATAATTAAATCTAATTCTAACTTCCATGCACGCATAACCAACGTTACGCCTAGGTATAAACGCCGCTACTCCGAATGGTAAACAATGTAATAACTATTTAAGAAAAATTCGAAAATCTCCAATAAATTTCATAGATAAATATATTAACACAATTTTAACATGGAAAATAAATTATTTTCCACAAATGATACATTATAGAACGATAAGTCAACAGGCGAAAACGCGGAACCCACGTGTCGAATCGTTGGCATAAATGACGATTTACAGTGTAATAATATAAAAAACAATATATCTTTTACTGTAATATTTTTCTCGCGTAACACAAATCACAATAATACCAGTAATCTTTAATTAGCACATCATTAATTATACAATTTTTTCCATTTTGACAACGGTCAATATCGTACACATACCTGATCAGCCATCTTGCACTGCTGAAAGAGAGAATCGTTGACGGAAGTTGATAAATGTCGTCCTGGGTGAAACGGTTACACCAACTTAACAAAATAAAATCCCTTATGCATTTCCTGTGCCGCCATTTTCTACGATCTAGTAATTTCATGTCGATTCTTTACTTCCCTGCAATATCGACGTATCTAGTACACGCTATTCTCGATATATGGCAGTAGTTACCAAATCGAACGTAAGGCAACGTTCTAATCCATGAATTTGCATACGTACTATTTATTTACACATTTCATTCACCAGAACGTTCTCAATGATTCATTCATCCGTTCTGTTTAATACAATACACGCTAATACACAACTGTGATTATGAGCCGACAATAATATGCTGAAGAATTAACGACAATTGTTATAGTACACCATGTTACATCTTAAAGCTGTATATTATGGTAATGCATAAAAAATAATATATAAATAGAGTATAAATTCAATATCCAAAGGACAATATCTACGTAACAAACTGTTATATGGTATAACACCGTTCAAGTGTACCTGGTTATAATAGAATTTATTATAAAGTAATGCTTTTATTATTTTATTCATAATAACCACATTCGTTCACCAAGTTTTATCGCGACTCGTGTAATAATTTATTATAACAATTACTGCATGAAACGTTATATTCCAGTTTGTATAACTTTAAATAGCTTTACTGTAATAACTGTACAGTGTGTTAATAAATATTTTTTACTCCAAATGCATCCCGGGTTGAGGAAACTAATAACGTATTTATTGTACGTAATAGAAGGTTACAGCCTTTATGTACGCGTATCCATCGGGAGACGTGTTTACACATATGACAAGCTTAGACGAATGCGATCGTGCAAGAGGCTACCGTTAAGCTGTTACGTGTATACGCTTACTGTGAAAAGCATCAGGAAATTCGACGAAATGACGATAACTCACTTTAGATTTTAACACATGAGATGCACGGTGTATACGCGCGTGGTAAATGGATGAATTATTTGTTTAGAATAAGAAAACTCAGTAAAATTGTAATACAAGAGACAGACGAATCTGGCTGTTTGTACTGGCTGTATATACGTATAATAAAAATGTATATAAAAAATATTTATGTTTAACAAAAATATAAGTAAAATATTTTAGAATCGCTGCTTACTTTTAGAGAGATACAATTCCGTTATCACTATCTTATTCTGACAATTCAAATAATCTCAAGAAACGATCAACGTCTCTTACGTGAGAGAAATCATGGACAAGGTCTCAGCCGAACGTTCAAGGTCGTGTTTATGCTTGAGAATACATATCGCTGGTCAAATACAAGTAAGAATTTTCAGTTATCGTTACCATATTTTTCTGTTATCGCTCTTATACGATTGTCATTATTGTCAAGACTAGTTATCAATTTTACTACAGTCTATGTTATCGTATTCGCGTAGATTCGTGATAGCTACTCAAATAAATCGTTTACAGTTCTCTAGTGAACCACTATCAAAAATTGAATCATACTGATTGTAATCTCGTATTTCCAGAATGACACGTCCAAAAATCTCAAAAATGGCGGCGGTTAAAAGTTTTCTAATTAATTCTACAAGAGTAAGATAGCAAGATAGATATACAGTGTATCCTCGTAACATGTGGCTACAGAGGCGAAGGCGTTCCTTTGAAGGACGTAGAAAAGAATGCAGTTTCAATCGAAGTATTCCAAGACTAGGAATACCAGCATGATATAAAAGCTGGACTAGATCGTTTATTAGCGACAGAAAAAGTTGAATATATACTGTACGGCGCGATGGTAAGTTTCTCATGAAGTGTAACGACCCCTTTTTTTCAGTGGCAAATGGTGGAACGAGGTATGAAGAAGACCAGAAAATATAGAGAGTGCAAAAAGACCAGACCGAATACAAAAAGTTGCAGTAACGCCATTTCTTGCCAAAAACCAGAAAAGTGGCACTACGACAGTCATTATCGTTTCTTTGCGACGAGATACAGGAAGTGTTATGCATATATATATATATATAAGTGACGCATGTGTATATGTTTACGCATAGAAAAGAGTGTGGACCAAGTATGTAGTGTCGTAAAAGTCGAGAATTTCTTTCATCGGTACGAGGCGATCGACCTCACGTTAATCCATTTGCTTTCTACAGGTCGAAGGGTCTTCCAAAACTCGATTTACGTCCTCAGAGAAGCGATTCTAATCGGCCTACCTACTACTAGTAAGGATCACAATCCAGGTTGTAGCAGAACGCATTAACTTAGCAAATTTTATTTTTGTATCGTTTTTCTTCCGATTTTTTTATTCTTCATTAAAGATCGTTCCTGCTGACTGATCTTGCAGGCAGGCACGTATAGGTAATGAGAATGACTCGAGAAAAAAATACAATGCTACTTGTTACTAGGTCTGAATTCTTGTGTTAGAAAATTGATAGACGTTCCGTTTCGCGTGTCCGAGGAATGCCAAAGTTTGGGAACGGGAACAAGTCCAGGGCGGAACCGGGTGCCCAGCTAAGACACGTTTCAGTTGTGATGCGAAGCGCAAGCGTTATTTATTAATAGCAAACTTGGTGCACGCCGCTAGGGAGTGGCAACGCAACACGCTAGAACGAGCCGTTCTCCCGTTCCATTTGTCTCTCTCGCTTCCTCTCATTCCTCTCTCGTAGCTCTTCTCTCCGTGGCTCTCTTCCATTCGTGTCTCCCTCTCTCGCGCGTTCGCTCGCTCACGCGCGTCGAGAGAGGAGAACGGACGAACGCTTTGTCGGCGCCCGCGGCTGAGATCAAAGACGCCGACTGCAGCCCTACCCCCTCCTTGCGACCTCTCAACGTCCCCCGCCCTCCGTAGCAGCGGTCCCTCCTGGTGCTCCACCTCACCGCCGTCGTCCCGTTCCATCCCGTGCCGACCTGGCCCACCTCGTATCCTCTCTGTCGGTTCCTGCTCCTAGCATCATAGCTTCATGTCGGCAGCCGGATCCCGATAGCTCCCTCCTGGCCATCCTACACTCCATAGACTTGACTACGTCTCTGTATACCGCAGTGCTGTATAGCATTCTTACAGGCGAGCGACCGGCCGAGCTGTCGAACAACCGATGACCCACCGACGCTCGTGGACGAGGAGCCAAGCAAAACCGACGCCGGTTACGAGACCACGGTAAAACTGTATTACAGGCTTGACTGTATCCTTGTCGTTCGAATGGGCCTTCTGACTCTGGCAATAAATATCATCCGCTTATCTTTATTTATTACGATTTAATTAGCAGCGGCTCGACGAGCGAATCGACAACGCACGACGCTCATGAAAACAGCCCTAGGGCACCGTCGACCGACTGACTCCTTCATTCTTTTTTACTCTTCTTACGCTTTTGGGAAATAATCGAGCCTAACTGCGCGCCGCAGCCAAATGATACAAGTAGTAGTTTGAGCGGTAGAGATAGACAGACGGGAAGTACGCAGGATGGATATTATGGAGGAAAAGGTTGGTGGATGGATCATTCTCTGCCACATAAGGGTACCCGATCAGCGTCCTGAGGCGTGACTGGCTAACTTACTGATCGAGGCGACGCACAGGCGAGACCATACATACTGTACGTATATAGAAGAGAAGAGAGTCACTTCCTGCAATAAACTCTATTTAGGCGTTGGGTACTTTTGGATACGTAACAAATGTCTCTCACCATCATTGGTAAAGGGTTCTTCAATCAGGAATCCTAGACGAGCGTAATCAATTGTACCAACTGTCTCCGGTTTTTCCAGCATCCAACGTCCAGATGGAATCCTGCACACCTACCTATTGTCGCCGTTTGATCTTGCGATGATTCGCAGTGGTTAATCTAGCGTGCTTCAGAGACCCCCAAGTCGTACGGTGCGTCCAATCGAATTCTTGGCAGTGGCCACGCCGTGCTGGAAATACTCCATTATTAATAGATGCCACGATTTTTTTCCGGCTCTCCGTTCTCTCTAACTTACAGTCTTCCCTTTACTTTTTCCTTCGTTACCTTTCTCTGTCTCCTTCTTGCTTGGTCCTGCACTCTCTCTCTCTTTCTCTTGTCCTAGTGTTGTCGGCAATATTTCGAAGTCGGCCTGTACCGAGTTTTTAATCCACGCGTTTTATTCTCCTCGCTACGGTCTCCCGCCCGTTTCCCTTGCCCAGTCGAGAATCTTTTTCTTTTTTATTCTCTTAGGTTTTCTCCTACTCTCTTTCTCGATTCCTTCGGTAGCTCTGTCTCTCCCATTCGCCGTCTCTCTTACCTCATCCTCTTCCCCAACCCTAAACCCCCCTTCCCCCGCCCTTACGCTCTCTCTCAAAAACGAGGCTCGCCGCCGACTTTCCGACAAAGGAATAAAGAAAAGAAACAACTAGCCGTGCTACGGCTGAGGATGGCATGGCAAGCCATGCTACGGCATGGCGGGTAGAGCCTGCCTGTGCTGGGAGAGCAAGGGGCACTTACCAAACCATTGGCGTAATCGCTTGGGGCCCTATGGACATCATGAACCCACCTTAGTAATGATGGTCCTACGCGAGATGAGAAATTCGATACTTTTATTGTAATCGTCAACCAGAGAAGAAAATTGTACGCAATAGATTCATATGAATGACTAAAAATAAAATAGGATCATAGATTGTAATAATACGTGTCATGCGGATTCCACAATTTTTTTTTATTATCAGCCAATAAATTTTATAGGACGCATGATAAAAGTTCTTTGAGAACTTTCGTAACAGTCAATCCACGTATTTCGGTCACGGTATCTTTATTAATTTGATAGGAATGCGTATTAGAGATTCCTTTTCTAATTTATAAAATTAACTTGCACATTTTATAGCGGAGTATGTACATAAGAATGTGCACTGTTGTTTCTTTTAAAAAGCTAACACTTGCTGTTTTACGCGCAAGTACACTCGGATGTTGTCGACACGTATCCTTTTGGATATGTTGTGTAAGACCATATAAGTGTAAGGTCTCGGTTCATTCATCCTCGCGTGGTTGATGGTGACGCCTATGTTTCTTCTGAAACACCGCTAGGAGATAATAGCGTGCGGGTACAGTCCCCAAAAAGAGTCCCTGCGGTGCAGCGCCCTATTTTGTACCCACCTTGTACGCTTTGTCTCTCGCGCGGCCAAATAAATGGTGCTCGAGATCAAAACACGCGAGGAAGGCGTATCTCGCATCTGTTGCGTACTTGTCGCCAGATGGTGGAACCTGATTATAAATCGCGACGCTTTCCGCGGCGACGACGACCGGTTCAACCTCTAACGGATGCGCTGAGATTACCGAATACAGGAACGATCGGCAGGCCCAAAGGTCGTATGAGAATGTCATTAGCACGCTTCATATTTTAGCGCTTAGTTACGCTGCCGTGAGTTTTCTTTGGCTGCCGATAGGATCGCTATAGTCACATCGTATTATCTTTTCGAAAATTGGCGGATCCGCTTTGAACAAGCCTCTTTCACAATATTTCAAACAACACAGAGATTAGACTAAACGAAGTAAAAGTATTTGCGAACGAAGTATGAAAGGAAGAAATCTTGAACGTATGTTGAATTGAAAAATATCTGCCCACCCCGGATATAGTTAAAAACTAATCTATCTAAAATTTCTAAAGTTTTAAATGCTCTTCGGTATTTAACCTCGAAATAATCGGCGGCTTTGTAGGCCAAACATGCGACTTGAATTTCTTTCGTAATAGTAGACTATAGACATTTCGTAGGCCTAGCATTACGTCGTAGTCTCATAGAGGAGCCCTACAAAGTATTTTGGCCAGTTGAAACATCAATGATTCCATGTTGCTTTATGCAGCCGTTAATGTGTTGAGGCCGGACACGTAGCACGGTAAGTGGCTGTAGAAGAGCATAAAGTGTCCGAGATTTCTTCTGTGTCAGTTTGCCGTGAGAGTTCTTGCGCAAAAGAGATAACGCTTTGGCAGAAAACGTTTGTAGAAGAGACATGGCCTCTGTCTCTTGCTCAGTGCCGTCAAAAGTGGAGGACACAACGTCCTCACCACAGCAACACTAAAACGTCACCAATAAAAATTTCTAATACTCCATTATTATACTCTGCAAAGGGTGTTCCAGACTGGTTTTTAAGTATTACATAATGTAAACTTCTCAAATTCCATTTATATTCCTTGCAAGAAATGAATCTTCTAAACAAACAAGTGTGAACCCTCAATCTACGGCACTGCTGTTCCAAAGTGGGGACGCCATCCGTGGTAGGGGCGATAGGAGAAGGAATGACGAGGAGGCTTGGGAGGAAGGGAATGAGGATTACAGGGAACGTGGTTTAGGCGAGGGCGATCTCTCGGCGTAGTCAAACCACGACCGTAGATCCAGTAACATGAGAGGCGGCGTATAGTGCGTTTCGTATACCCGCCATCGGGGTCCTTTTAAACACGCTAGCAGCCACCACGACACAAGAAACTTCAGTGTGGCAGTGTGGATCGCCGATACGGATACAAATAAAGAAACTGCAGTGTCTTTCGGATGATGTTCATTAGACGAAGTAAGAGAAATCAGTGAAACTTTCAGCCTTAAAGACTACAGCACAAATCCCCGGTACCATAACATAACAACATAAGAGATTAATGAACCTGTACATTGATCTAGCATAAACTTAACGCTACTACACGCAACTTAAATATAATAACATGCGACTTCTTTTAATATAAATGTAATTAGGATGGCAGCAAGTACATACGCGGACGTTGGTCGCTACTGTTGTGTATGAAGTGTATACAGAAGTGGAAAAGGTCCGGAGCGCTCGGTAGTGCATTACCAGTCTGGCGTAACCTTTGAAGTTCGGTAGTGAAGTGACGACGATATAGCCGAGCGCCAGGGAAAATATACAAGAGCATAAGCCTGTAAACGCTCGGTATCCAATAATAACGATAATTACGGGGGAGCCGTGAGAGCAACGAGAGCAATAACGGCCCAACAAAATAACGGCAACATTAACAGGCTTCCCTCTCTCACCTACCTCAGGGTAAAAGTGAGTAGCAAGTGAGTGAGTTAGTGAGGAAGTAAAGAAAAACAAAAAAGGGGGGGAACACTCGGGAGGTGTGCGTGTTTACGCATGAGGACCCCATGGCTACCGGATTGGTGAAGTGGTGGCGAGCGAGGTTCCTTGCAGGCTACAAGCCCTTTTCTGGTAATACTCTACTCGCCTTTCTTTCATTCTTACGTTATTTCTCGTTTCCTTTTTAGTTCAAATTCTGCCTTTTTCTTCTACCTCCAACGAGTAGTACGAGTAGCGTACAATTTTTATCCACATGCCGGCATCGCGTGTACCTATATCTCGTCCAGACGTGTTCAACATTCTCAGACTTTTCAGAAAACTTACAAACACTTCATCTTTGCTGTGCTCCACTGTGCCACCTTGGGATCTGCTTTCGCATTTGTTGACTAATTATATATATATATAATTAGCCTGTATATATATATATATATAGGCTTTTATTATAAAATACCTGGCCCGTGGTGTTCGTTGGTATTCATTGAATGAGTGTGAGCGAACGGGCAGGCGCGCATTTTAAATCGGAGCCAACAGACAATCCTCGCCCCATGCGAATACCGGTTACGCGATTGCCATCTGGTTTTCCATTATTCCGGCGTAAACATTACCGCGAGAGCTATCGCTGTATCTCGATTTCTGTTTGATCATTAGTTTTTTCACGGTTTACATTTACTTTTTTTTTTCTCATTTGTTCTGTTGTTCCACCATTCGACACTGTATCAATATATTATGCAGTCTGTGAAAAATGTTACTACGCGCAGTCATCATTGTTATACATCGAGTATTATAGACAGACATATTGCCTGGTCAAAGGGGTAAATGATGGTATGTGGAATGAAAAAAAAAATACACGCGACGCAATGCGGGAACGTTGTAATTGTTCTGAAAAAGCTATTGTAGTCCTCGAGGACGACAATGGTGATTTCTCTCTGTATTTACTAAAGCGCAAACAGAGGGGGTGGTTTATAAAATAATGGAGCCCTCTCGGGTGCTGTTTCGGGTTTAATTTAAAAGGGCACAAAAAGGGTGGACCATTAGACCCTTATACTTCCTTGGGACCGAGGGAGGTTAAGCGTAATTATCGGAGCCTCGCGAGTTCGTTAGAGCAACGACTTATGGGGAGCCGTGGTTAAAGCGTCGAGGAGCAGTTGAGGAGAGTCGTGAAATATAAGATGAAGAGCTGCAAGAGACCTCTTCAAGGGAAGATGAATCTCTCACGGTGTAAACGACTCTCACTTGACACCAGAGACAAACCAAACGGACGATAATCAGATGTCCGTACCGATAAATCGAAATCTTTGTTTATTTGTTCTCGACGCCTGACGTCGTTTACTTCGAAATGCTCTAATTGATTCAAACAAATAAAATGGCAGTTTCCCTCAATACTTGATTACGAAATATATCCCATACGAATTTCTCAGATAGTCTCTTCTTCTTCTCTCTCGTTCATTTCACGTAATAAAACAATTTCTTGTCACAGTTGACTCTGTTATTGTTATGCCTACTCGACGTCCCCTTTGTAGCGTTCAGAGGCGCCAAAGAATTCGGAAGCGGATGCGTCGCGTTATGTAAAGCATCCAAGAGAGCTGACAAACATTGAGGGAATAAATTTACAGCTGAAACGATCTTACGTAGTCGTAATGGCTCTCGTGTGTCTCCCTGCGAGAAAAACAGGAAATCTCTTTGGAATCTCTAACGACCATTCAAAAAGTTGTATGCTCATGTTCGAGATAGGAGTTTTGCAGTTTGGAAAGTCGAAATGAAAAGATCTTAATATACATAACCATATGTCAACGCAAACACAGGGAATACGTAGGAGAGAAAATCGAGTCATTTAAATGCTCCTACCAAGAGCAGGATAACCGATTTTCGCACTTACGTGGCTGACAAATGATAGTGTCGAGTTGAGTGCCTAGCTTTCGGTAAACACAGACGTCCCTTATAAATATATATCCCACGTATGTATGTATGTTATAGCGCCTTTTGTGACTAACCTACTATTTCAAGTAACATTACTGACAGTTGTTACGTATATATATATATATAGTACACGTATGTGTATATATATATATATATACGTGTCAACCAAATATATACGCAATCCTTTTCCATTTCTATTCTCAGTGCTATTAGAATTCTCTTAATGCATTAATCTCAGAAGTACGAAGGCACGTGATACATGTGAATGTAATACGTATTTATTAGTTGATATTGACTATCGCGCAGTACCGTCCAGAGCATTAAGATTAAAAATAATAATTGCTTCCCGTGGAATTACGAGGCTCACGTGTTTTAACGTAATCAAACTCTTATTAATTATTGCCAGCAATAAATGGTGTAATTCGCTGTTGAGTTTGAGCGCCACTGTCTTGAAAGAGCGACCGATAAGATTTCAAGATATATTACATACATAGTGCCGTGGTGTAAGTTACTTCAGTCTCGGTATAAAGCAGTTATCGGGGACAGTCAATGAGCTGTGCGCTGTTGTTTGGGTTGTTGTATGCCCTTGCAAGGGGTTGTTCCCCCAGCGCGAAAGATAAAGAATGACACGTATGAATGAAAACTAGCGAAGCCACGTTGAGAATCGCGTGGCGCACGCGTTTTCCTTCTGTATGCATAATATACAGAGTGCGTAAGATTGCGCGCTTATTCATGCGGCAGATAATAATGCGTCTGAAAGTAAGGCGCCGGTCTATATCTATAGCGTGTTTCACCATAGCATATTTCTCTACGACCCGACATAAAGTTACGAATAAGATTTTTTTTTTCTCTATTCAAAAAATACATTACAAAATACACAACTGCAAATGCTGCTTTTCATGCGAAACTTTTGACAAGGCGATGAAAAAAAAATGGTGCCTAGTCGAAAATTGGAAATGCATTCTTCTGGATGGTGGTATATGTATATACAACTACGTCATAGAGAGATCCGGGTCCTCGGGAGGACATCGGTAGGCGGGTTTCTCTTTGTCGGTGGACTCTCGCCTCTCTCGGACAGCGAAAGATGAAAAAGTATTTGCCGCCTTGACACACGGGCAACCAGAGGCTTTTGTCGGTGCTTCAAGACAGCTGGATATGAAAGCAACGTTGTTACCTTAACGGCACATCGTCGGGAGCCATTAGAGCCGTTAAAAGCCGAACCCGGATCAAAGCGACAGTCCCTCCGTTAAAATCCCCCTTTTCCTCCGGAGCGCCGGGACTTTTATTCCGGAATTCGTAGCCAAAGCTCCTATCATTACTTTGATATCTTCAAAGGATGATGCCACGAGTAGTTTTTGCTTTTGGTGGGCTTTGGATAAAATCATGGTCTCGCATTTGAATGGCGTAGGAGTATTCCGATACCCCGAGGGACATTATTCTGAACAGTGCCTTACGAATTCGCTTAGTGAGAAAAGTAATTCTTTTAAATTCTAAATGCCATACCAACATGCAATGGGCGATTCCAGTGAGATCGAGATAGAAATCGGTTTACGATTTATCGGACATGCATAGCTAGCTGTCTATGTAGGATTTGTTTGTCCTCCTGTAGCTTCGTCTGTATGTGTGTATATACATATATGGCGCATAGTATTTCTGAAGTACTATTGTTGTGTGGAAGAGGAGTCTATGGTAGCTTCTGGCATTCCGCGCCCGGCCCGCCCCATAGGGACTGCCGCCACATCGATTTGGAAAAATCCCTCGACGTTTCGGCCCTTTCAAAATGGTCCGACAAACAAGGACGAGCCTTGGGCTGTACCGCGTTCCTTCTGTCCCTGTCACACACCAGTCCGAAGATACTTCTGTCTCGTCAATGGCACATTTCGTCTCGATTCCCCATCAACGCTAGGGGTGGTCCACGTCCTGCACAAAAACCACCCCAATACGGCCTGACGAACGAAACTTCTCCCTATTCTACGGTCCGTCTCTGCCAGAAGGTTCGATCAGGGCTGTATTGTCCGCCCGTGGACCTCGACCTTTTCAAAATGAATAGAAACCCGACCGATGGATTCGTTTCTCTTTTCTCAACCATCGATTTTTTTTAATATACTTTTTTCCACCGCCACTGTACCGTTCTCTCATTTCTATGGTTGTCACTCACTCACTTACTCACTTACTCAACCACCCACCGCCCTACATCTCTCTCTCTCTTTATCATACGCCCAAAACTTGTTAAAGTAACTAAACGACTTGTCCAACTGTTAAATTACTTGGTATTCCTAGCATGAGCGATATATCTCAGTACAATTATCGAACTTGTACGCGATGACGTAACAAGGGAAAGGGTTTAATGCTTTTACCATTCTAAGAAAATTCTCTCAAGTTTTATTACATTACTACGATCCTGGTACGGGGGCGCCCTCTCTCCAGGGGTTGGTCGACGGTAGTTAGGTTAGGTTAGGTTAGTCTCTTGAGAAAAATGCAAGCAACACGAATAGGAAAAGACGACGTAGAGCATAGCAGAAAAGGGACAAAGTATATAGGATTTTCAGGGAGACGGCAAGTCTCTTACTAAGAGTATATATACGTCTGTACGAGTAAGAGGAGTAGGAAAGAGAGAGAGAAACTGAGGGACTGAGAGCCAGAGAGACGTTCGGTTGGGTCTCTCTTCCTGGAAGCCAACAATAATAGCGGCCAGAGGGAGAGAAGGGTGCCGCTGCCGGTGCCGACGCCGCTGTCGACCGACGACCGACGACCGTTGGCTGCTTTTGCTTCTAGGAAAATACCTAGATCGCTCGTTCCACAATCTAAAACTACTAAACCCCGGGCTCGGCACGGTCGCTCGCCAGCTTAGCTCTTCTCTCAGAAGGATGAAAGGGCCACGAAAGCCAAGTACATTTTACTCGAGCTAACGTGCATCCACGGCACGGTTCACGATACATTTTATTACGGGACAGCAACCATTGCTCGAGCTTCTTTCTCCCTGATCTTTAGTCTCGGCAATTTTTATTGAGCGGACTGACGACATTTTCATGGATAAAAATACCGGTTGATTTTTTCAGATTTATTTTACGACGAAGCATAGCTCAAAAAAATCAATTACAGAATTCTTGATTTTTGGCTTTGTTTTAATCTTCGTCTCAAAATCATAGACTCTGCGCACTCTAGATTCGTATACATCATACGCATAATCTCCTTGGACAGACTCAGAGGGTCTCGAGAGAGCGTAATGCATCTGTGACGAATGGGAGGCATGTGCACACAGCTATCGGCAATGTTGCATTACGTCCGCATCGCACTAGAGGCGAAATGCACTCAGTTCTCTCGAGCGTAAAACCTCTTCAACGGTATCCACATAGTTCCACTAAATATATCCGACCTAGTAGTACCTACTCGATATACCAGAGTAAACCATTCGATATGAGTAACACTATATATCTACATATAATACCCATAGACACACGCAAGTTTCCTCATACTTTTCATCGGTACATAAATTGCATATAGATAACATTTCTATGAAAAAAGAAAAAAATAGACCAGACTGACTTCCGTCTATTCGACGCTCGGCGTCGTTGTATACCAGCTCTCAAGTAGGGAGGATTGTTTATTTTATTTTCATCGCAAAAGCATTCCGCGCGAGCCGCCACTTTATTAATGACGCAGCTACGAGAAGCTAAGGAGCTATTCGTTTGACTGATTAACGTTGTAACGTCAGACATGCCAAATTCGAAACGATTTTGATTATATTCTTCCTATTCTTTTTTTTTTATCCTGAAAGACAGCCAACTCCTCGTCATTGTTAACATACAAAAGGATGACGTTCCCAAGTGCTTTTACCATCTCTACTCTCTATAACGTCGAGTGGCGAATCCCTTCGTTTTATTCGAATCCCATACGCCATTAGATTCGTGCTAAAAGTTTGCGAATATCGTATACTCCAGCTCTCCTCCCACTTGGCAAAGTGCAAATACTCGTAGTCCCGTCAGATCACCGTAAACGGTGGAAATGGTAGTGCTGCATACGCGAAGTTCTTTCATATGCTACAAGTCAGTAGTCTATATATATGTATTATATATATAGTCCGTGTGTCTCTACTATACGTATATATCCATACCATTGAGGCACGAGACTTCAGTCTCGTAGCTATTATACTGACTCAGCTATGTATACAGTCGGACGTCATTGAAAAAAAATTGAGTCAACATATCTGGGCAACGCTCTCGATAAACAGCGTGATCGTTTACCTCTGCACCTTTCTGTATGCACAGATAATAGAACGGGCATCACAGAAGATTACCTTTATCGTGTCAACGTGCCTTAACAATGATTATCACCAGTGAACTATTATGTCTGACCGAGACCTCGATCTTGACGATCCTCGCGTTACTATTAATGCGACCTTTGAGACGGGAAATGACCTATTAATTTTGACCCGGTTAATACGGACCTTTGTACGTGTTGTAATACTCATTTATTTATCGTTATGTTGCAGTTGTCGGAGGTGGAGCAGAGGGAAGCGATGCCGAGGAACTTTTGGCAGGCGTCGCGACGCCTTGTAATAGTTCACCACCACCGCCACCGCCGCCTCTTCTTACACCGCCGGAATCGCCAGTCACACTCAATACTCCAAACAGCCCGACGCCACCCGCTGCCAACGACGAGCGAACTAATTCTAATGCTACTAGGCAGCTCAGTTTTGAGGTAATTCTAGTTTATTTTGTAAGTTTCTCTGGGTGTCTTTGTTTCAATTTGTTC
>JARPRG010000050.1:310508-343955 GCA_031001745.1 Hartigia nigra
ACTTCTAGAGGATCTTGAAAGGAATCAGTAATGATGATGGTTGCGTGTTATTTTGCGCAGGAATTCGAATGCGACGTCTCGGTGGCTGAAGGCGACAGACGGAGGCAGGAGTTTTCTTTTACCCTCTATGACTTCGATGGTCATGGGAAGATAACGAAGGATGATATAGCCGGTCTGGTCACCACGATCTACGACACGCTGGGTGCCTCCATTCAAGTGCCGCCCTGCGGCAGTAAAACGATTAAAGTCAAACTGACCGTATCTCCTGACCAGCGTGCCACTCAGGCTCACGCAACGCCTGTAACAAATCCTCCGAATCAAGGATCGAACCAAGCTTCGAATTCGCCCACTTGCTGCCACGTGAAACACGTCACGTCCTGTAGCCACGCAACGCACGGAAGCCACGGGATTCATGGGAGTCATGCGTCGCGACGTCTTCCACGACGAAGACGAGTGCCACGACATCGCTGTAAGGTAATAAAGAGCCTTGGCAATGTTTATGAGCAATGGAGAATCACGTCAATGACAGACGTTAAAGTATATGGAAGTAAAAAGTGATTATTAACGTTTATCTAACTGGTATGAATATTAGTCAAACCGTTTTCTAGTTTATAATTGGGTCTTCAGACTGGTTTATAGTCTCATTCTGATATGCTAGTTTCGCGCAGCGAAACCATAAAGGGAATTGAGACTCTAGCTATAAAGTGGTAGAAGAAATCATGGAGTTATAAGGAGAGCCGATGATGATACCGGTTTGTCTTGTCAGTCGGAGCACGCGGTCGATAGCCACAGCGAGGACGATGCTGAGAACATGCCGACGAGTCAGTCAAAGCAGGAGGAATTAAGGAGGAGGGTAGGACCAGTACCACATCTTCCGTCGCCCTACTCTAACAGTTCAGAGGGTGACGTGAGCGACGACAGCGACGCTTCTCCATCCCTTACACCCTTGACACCTTTCACACCCCTTGTGACGAACCAGCGTAAGCGCAGCGGGGCCATGCAGAGACAGCAGCTGCTCGAAATCATCCAGGCTAACATGGAAAAGAATAATCTCAGTTTTCACGCATCTAGGTGAGCTCTCGTAACTTCGAGACTGGTTAGATCCAGATCGCGTTATTTATCGCCACTTCACCAAGTACCATTACTATTTACTATTACACTGTATCACCACTATGGGCACTACCCAGCCTAGCTTGCCGTCTGGTTCCGATCTCTAAAAAAGCCCTTGGCCCCTTCCGTTCCAGGAAACGACATCAGACCGAGCAGCCACGCATTCCTCTTAGAAGCCCCTACACGGAACCTTCGAGTCCCTACGTTCAAAGGTGTAGACCACCGCCTGCAGTAAGACAGCCAACGACCTACCACAAACCAGTACGGGAAAACACACATCATCATCCCTCCTCGTTGCCCAAAGTACCCGGGAAATCCCGAGGGAACGTTCGTAAGCCACGTGGAAATCTCGCTCCACCGACGAACACACCGATACGCAATCATCATCATCATCCTCAGTCACCTCACGTACCGCACCCTTCTCCCACCCAGAACGTAGTCACTCCCATCACCAATAATAATCCTCATCCGACAGCAAATGTCGAGCGGGCTTCGAATGGCACGAATAATCAGCAGCAACGTACTGAGAACAACCAACACGTTCAGTCGCAGCAAAGCGGCAAGGGAGGCAAGAAGCACCAGCTGAAACACGCAACAAGAGAGCAAGATCAGGCCAGAGCCATGGCGCAGGTCGTTCGCTGGCTGGAGCGTGAATTCTCACAAGGGACAGCAGCCGCCGCTGCTGCTGCAGGCCGTAGACACGTTCACGAGCACATTCATCATCACTATCATCACTATCATGCTGAAGCTCTTGTCTAGGGGCTTGTATTTCTTCCACTCCTCTACTCAATTCTATTTTGTGCTCTTTTCACTCCTCCTTTCCTCTTTATCACCAATCTTCTTTTCTCTTATACATTTTCTTCTTTATCTCCGCTATACATGTCGCGCGAGGAAATCATTGTACATATATACCATAGTATATAACAAAGTAGATCTGGAAGGGACATTTTTTACGGTTCTGCGTTCTGTGCTAACGATCATTACGTCATTCTTTATGCACATATACATATGTAACGTATTATTGAAAAAGGCCTAGGTTAGATAGGCGGTCAGTGCCTGTGCCCGAGTATGAGCTTAAGCGACCAAGAGAAATATATATATATATATATATATACACGTATGCTTAACAAATTGCGTGCACTGAGCGACGCAGTGTTACTGGAATCTATGTGCGAAAACATGAGTATTCAATGAACCAATGCAAAGAAGCGGGGAGGGAAGGAGTATGTACTACGAAAGGATTTATTAAACGCTGTATTAAGAGTGACGTGACCGCGACACTTTATGATCATTTTTCTTTCTTTTTTTTTTCTTCCTTCATCTCTTCCATATGTCGGTACCTAATAATTTGTATTTCGAATCTCATGATGGGCGGATGAAGAATATAATGTAGTTACGCAGAAAGGAATGATTACGTAAGGTTATATTTTTTGTATGCTTACGATCGGTTTTTATACACGTGTTGGCGAGATTACGTATGTCTCTATTCTTGGGATGCCAATCATTGTCTGAGTCAAGAAAATGGGGGTCAAGGTCGAGTATGCGAGGGATATTTAATATGCAATTATATAGAAACAAAGGAAAACATCACCTTCCGCGGTTTCTTTCTTGTACGTTCAATAGGGTTAATTGAGATCTCAGGCGACTAATATTGCATAATTTAATGTTATTTATGTACAATGTAATATGGACAGAGTGTATACAAGAATCTGTGCTTTTATACGACACTGTCTCGCACCTTTGAGGAATGTATTACGCAATTTGTCGAATTGATGTCGACATTTGTTGACCTTGATTGTTGTGCGTTCGCCTAAATCTTTTGATATTCGAAGCCTAGTTTGAAGGATATGAGAATTTCTTTTTTTTTTTTACTTTGTCCTACCACTTTGTGCGGTTTTTACTAAATGAGTTAACGAATCTTGTATACGCTGTTCAATAAAAATTCAATGCATTACGTTTAAGCAAGTTAAGCAATGGAAACTTGTGACAATATTTTTCTATTGTCTTAATACAGAGTATTACGATTATATTTGGTAATGAGATATCAAAAATAATGATAATAATGATAGGAACGATGACAGATGTTATTATAAATATAAGTCCTGAACAGGTTTACGAAGTCGGGGCATGTAATTTTGTATTGAACTTTGTAACGTCTGTAGATATTTTGTGTAATGTTTTTTCTATCGATATTTATTAAAAAAAAAAATAAAAAAAACAATTTTTATATTAAACCATTTGCCTTATAATCCGATATTTAATTTAAGGAACAACAATAATACTATACGATCCTTGTCATTCGGAACTTCATGTATTCCGTTGAATATCTACTGTTTCTTCATTATGAATCGCGTGTACGGCCATTTTACTTCGCTGAATATTAATGTACAAGTCACACGAGTTGTGCGACAGAAATAAGATAACCGAAATTCCATACCGAGTCGTTCTGGCGTTAACATAAATATCTTATCCGTTTCTTGAATCGAATGACCTTGCAGACATTAAATTATAACAATTATCAGACGTATGAAATGTACATTTCACTCGCGATCTTGGAAGTCGACACAGTGAAGGCTTGGACGACATTCTTCGTGAGTCGAACGATATGAAATTGAAAAAGAAAAATTCATTTACACGTAATTCTTTGTTCCACATGACTCATGATCGAGACTATTGTCATTTAACGTATTAAAAATCGAAATAAAATATTCTGATTGATATATATATATATATATATATATATATTAAAAATTGTCTCAGGCTATAAATACATATAAATATACGCTTCAAACTGTCCTACAAATTTAATTGTAGTGAGGTAATTCTCTATGCATTATATCGTATACTCCGTGAATCTTGTGACACCGAGTATATTGATTCGCTAGCGAAATTTGTCATAGAAAAGCAATAGTAGAAAATGTTCCTTCGGCATGCTACATATTAATCAGTTATCCTATGAACTAGTCAGAGAATATGATGGATCCATTAAAAAAGATTGTTAGTAATCTTGAAAATCGATAAACTCTATAGCCATGTATCAGGCGAGTCCGGTGAACACTTGATCACGATCAGAATTGATTAATCGGTATTTGAATTAAGTGGATATTTAAAGGTGGGACCAGAGGGCGTAACAACCGTCTGACATTTTTGTACGTCGGTAACTTACGTTCAGTATTGAACTTTACTTGTAGAGCTTTACTTCCACGTCTAATCAAAATAAGGATATATTCGAGACACGATGAATCATGACCCAGTAGATAACATTGCTAACCAAAAAGATTACAGTTCGAATTACATCGCCTGAGTATATGTAGTGAATTTTCATTTTAAAAAATCAAAATGACTACCATATTTCATATGTATTCGGCAGAGGCCATTTTGACTTTCAATTCAACGGTACAATTGCTGGTCTTTATCCATAACGAGATGAAAGCAACTAAGAAAAGGAATGAAGGATATCTTATAAATAATTTGGACTTACCACCTAGTAGGTTTCGCCTAGATTGCTCTTATTGGACGGCCATTTTGTGTGAATGGATATATATATATATATATATATATATATATATATATTTGAACGAGTGTCGTAACGGAACGCAGGAAGTTACCGATTAAAAAGAGACTGTCCCATTCAGCAAATTCATATAGATTTATTGCCTGGAAAGTATCGAAATATGTGTGTAATATACGAACGAATGAAATCTCGATGGTTGTTAATAATAAGTAAAAGAAATTCATAGTCGGAAACCCCATTACATTTTAATCGTTAGGAAAATTAAGACTGTAATCTTACACATTTAACGTATTTGACGCGTTCGACAGTAAATAAACTCATGAAAACAGTAAATTAATTCATTAAACCTTTGTCAGTTCATTAATAAAACAATTTTACATTGTTACGATTATCATTAATATATTTATTATTGTTGTAAAGATAATAAGGCAGATCACTTTAGCAACGAATGACTTTTTTCCCCCTATTTTTTTCATATATTTTCACTCATCTCTCTCCCCCTCGTCATGCTACCTCTTATTTTTTCTTTAACTTGTTTTTTTTTTTTAGAAATTTGGTACGTTTACGAGTAATCAGAAGACCTCATTACCGCTGTTTATTACTAGTAGGACATTATCTTTCGTTTATCGAGAAGGTCGTTGATTGTATGATTCTTTTTTGCACTTCGCTCGAGAGGGGACGAAAAAGAAAAAAAGAAAGAAAAAAAAATGATAATCGTTCATCTATTAACGAAATTGGATGGTGACCAACATACAGAGACAACCGCTCTTTATATCGTTACTAAAATTCTTTACTAAATTTATACAATGTGTCTTCTTGTTACTGCGCTCGCGAAACGCGCGCGCGCCTTACTTTTTTTTTTTGTGTGCGTGTGAAGGGAGCATGTCCCCTGTGTTATTTCCATGTGTCTTCGTTTCAAATACAATGTGCAATAAATCGGCGACATTAGTTACCGATCAATCATTCCATCGAGCATCTGCGTGTCGCCCTTTGAGGATCAGATCCACCTTAAGCCGGGAGTGGTCGTGTGGGGTGTCTGAGACATCCCAACTCAATGCTTCTAAAACAGTGAAATAAAATGGCACCGACCATTCCCGGGTTAACCATCTAAATATGATAATTATATCGTACCCAATTTTCCAGTACAGATCGATAACGCCTGGGAGCTTCTAAGGACACTCTGAGTCATACATATGTGCACATATTCCTTACTTATATACCAAACAACCAACCTCTTGCACCACGTTCACTCAAAGATTCGTAGCGAAGCTTTTATGTTCTCCAAGTAAAAACGATTCAATTGGATCTTTCAATCATTTAAACTTTCTATTTACCTTTGATTAGAACTATTCCACTATCCTCATCTCGCAAAATTCTCACGCGTAATCTCATAATAAAAGAATCATATATATCTAACAGATATATATATATATAGCAGTACGTGTTACGAGCACAGAAAACTAAATAAGGAAATGTAAGAAAGCGAGAAAACAAAACGAAAAAAAAAAAAATTATTTAAATTTATCAGCCACGGTGTGTCTTATTACGTGCTAATTGTGTCTGAAATAATAGTGATGCTCTGATTTGTTTCTTGCTGCCTTATTTTTTTTTTTGTGGTATACATTACATATTGAGGTCTCTGTGGGAAGGAAAGATAAACTAGGATTTCTAATCTCTTGAATAACAATGACAAACGCTGGACGTACAGGGAGTACGGCAAAAAAGAAGCAATTAAAATTCGGTGAAAATCTTGGGGCTAGCGATGAATAAAATAATTAATATAAATCTTGCACCCGAATTCAATCTTAATCAATACCAATTAATTATAGCGATACTGAATTTTATCGCTCGTTAGTCCAAGTCGTTTCTTAAATGTTACCTTTTCAAAGTATTAAACATATTTCGCTTTTTGTAATATCGCATTATCGATACGAATACGATTGGCTTGAAAAATAGCAATGTGCTGATATAGTCACGGAACTCGATTTTTCCGTAGAAATGAAAATATTTCTGACTTCTCTAAGATAATGTTACGCAACCGCTGTGATACCCATTTATTCGTGGAATACATTCCTTAGAAATATTAATAAGGCTCTAAAGCTTTTAGTGATCGGTACATTGCTATTTTGAAATTAAAAAATATTTTTCTTTACTCGTATATAGATCATTGCCAATAGGGAATGGTATTCCCAATCACGTACAAAGCAATTGCCTTCGGTAATACATAACTTAGCCGCTACATAAACAAATCTTATCTTGGATTTGGTAAAATAAAAATTGTAATTTGCTATTCCAATTGTAAATATACACTCTGTCTAATGCAAGAATAAAAGTAACGTAAAAGTAAATTAAGTTTTATACACTTGAGTCGTAAACTGTTAGAGCAATCAAGTGCTTAGCTTTAAAATACAATTAAAATACATTCTGCGTGGCTAAATCAATATAGGGCACCACCGGTCAGCACGATCCTCGTAAGATCATGGATCTATGAATTGTGATCACACACCTTGCCAAACAAAGTTTTGCACAGTGAACTGTGTCAAACAAATTGTCTCTAGATTTTTAGACTTCTTAGATCCATAGATCCAGACGTGCTATGGATCGTAACATGAGTCTATTGGGATCACAACTTGGGGGACGTGGCCTAGTTCAATATTATGACAACAAGTAAGTCACTTGTAGTATGCAGCTTCGTGTAGATATAGATATCTGCAGATTTCTTTTATCTCTTTTTAATTGACATTGTGGCCTAACAAAGAAGTACGTACTAAAAACAAATTTTTCAATTACTGTGTCTTATAAGTTAAACTGACATCCTCATAGACCAGCGTGAATATTCCAGTAATGCATATGTGAGTATGGTAGAGGCTCTAAACGACTTACTTGTGCTAATTTGAAATTTTTTCACCAGACATCATATCAATGAAGTTGTGATCCCAATAGATCGGGTATTAGAAATAATATTTTTTTTTTTCGGCCTCCGGATCTATAGATCTTGGACCATATCTTCTAAACTTTTCTTAAAAGACGCGCATTGCAATATGATTGCGCGCATATATCTTATATTTCTAGATCTATGGATCTATGGCTCATAGATCTATAGATCTCGGATTGTTTTTTCTCTCTCTCTCTCTCTTTCTTTTGCTCCCACTAAAATCTCTTTCTTATTCTCATTTTTTCCCCTTTTTCAAACGCTCTCTCTCGCTCTCTCTGTTTTACAGAACACTTATATACCCCAGACACATATATTTGTACATAGTTATCATATCCAATGGAAAGTGTATTCTAAACTCAACTGAATCACGTACGATTCACTTACAACATCAAAAATAGACTATTGCAAGAGTGCATTAATTTACGACACACCCTGCAGATAATTATTATCCCACCAGGGATAGATAATTATTACCCACGTTATGCACACGTCGCGCAACCCGTTACTCGTTTGTCGTGATTCGAATCTGTGACGTAAACGATATGTACAAGTTTACCATGATATACCAAAACGTTCGATGACAATATTATCTGCTACTGTCATTGCTATTGGTGCGTACTATTATCTCGAGCGTTGCCTCAGGGTCAAATGCAATCAGGGTGTCGGTCAATCGTCCGTAACAAATTTTCAAATATTTCACTTGTCGTCACGAACGACTTCTCCTAGAATGTATCCTCCAAGCTTTCGTTAATGGTCGCGCAAATCTCTTAAGACGTTCATCATCAAGTTCCAGGTGACATCTACACGTGGAGTCTTTGGAGTAAAAATACGGGTGTACTGTGCCGCGATTTTCCCGGTACCCCATGTACATATTATCTACGACGCAGATCTTGTATACATGGAGTGGTATCGAGGGTGGTGTGTCGTCTTATGCTCTACCACGTGGTTTTTTACGAGGTGAAGTGTCCTCGCTGGATGCGATACCTGTTGTGGCTGCAACTCGCTTTGGACGTCCTGCTGTGCTACTACTGCCCTCTTGCGTGTTCGCTGTACTGGGCCCTGCGCAAAAGACATTATTTTTCTTGTTTCCTTTGCATTTTTTTGTCTTCCTTTATTAATCCCGTTTACGCACTCTCAATGAAATCCCATAAACATCCTTGACTCAATTATGATTCGTTCGATGACTTCGAAAACATTTGTTCCTGTAACCCTTTTCTATACTCTCATATAACTTACCACGAAGCTTTGTCCTTTGCACTGTGCCTGACGCATTGTTGCTTTGTTGTTTGTTCGGTTTTTTAGCTTCCACTTTCTTCGTATCCGCATTCTTTTTACTGATATCTGCTGCTGCTGCTGCTGTGGTGGTTGTAGTGGTAGCAGTGGTCGTGGTGACAGTACCAGTGGCTGTACCAGTCCCACTGCTATTCTTTGAACCCCGATTCAGCGCCCTTTCCGCTCTACTGGAACCTTTGGCAACGGACTTGGCAATTGCCAAGACTTTGTTTGCAGGTGTTCCTTTCTTAGAACGACTTGATTTTGCTGCAGTTTTCTTATCCGATTCTTCTTCGCTTACTTCATCCTCTGATGTGCTCGAAGATCTTTTGGATCTTTTACGATGACGTTGCTTCTGCTTGCCAGATCCTTTTCTCCTTTTTAGCTGGGCCTCGTCCTTGTAGAGAGAAAGATCCACTGCGCAAATTAAGTTTTTTAATATATCAATCAAATATTAGCAGTGCATAAATCGTAATACTTACGTCCATCAGGATGTTCTTCCGTTACGCGGGGTTTTTCCGACACGCCAGCCTCGACATCAATGGCGCGTTTCAAAATATTCTCGGTACGCAATAGTTCAATTTTCGTCAGCTGGAACTTGTTCTTGTCAATTTTATTTAAATTAAGGTTCGTCAGTATGCAATCGAAATCTGAAAAATTGAACAAGGCGTTATTAAAAGTCTGAAACTTTCATTGTTACACTGCTAATGAGAAGTTTAATTATTGTTGAATTAAGTTCTACCTGTGAAGTCATAGAAATCAGGCGAATATATTTCTCCATTATTTTTATCCTGGGATAGCCAGCGAATGCGAATACGTCGACTGGACTTGTATATGTTCTGCATCGCCTGGCAAACGTAGAAACTTCCTTCAGCATTCCTTACTGCTAGGAATTCATTTCTGTAACCGAACCAAAATTTATCAGACAACGCAGTACAGTTATATCACTAACAGCAATGCTTCTTCATTTTGCGTTATTTTAAATGTTTCAAGCTTCACACAAGTGATAACATGTCTTTGGACTGCCGCATACAAACATGATTAATAGTCAATTAATGGGAGAGTAATACGTACTTGTAGAACACAATAAGTTTATCGTCCGAACTCTTTGAACTAGGCGTTTTATTTAAAGTCTTTACGATCAATGCAATTTCTGGCAAAGGACTTTGATAAGGCTGCGTTTGGATTCGGTTCCTCTTAGGTTTACTACCACCCTCCCTTCCGCTTGCCTGTCCTTTTAAATCCTTCAGCTCTCTAGACTTTCGTTTGTTTGTCCTTTGCGGACTAGTGATCTTTGACTCAGTCTTCGTTGGAGTCGTAAGCGTTGCCGGAATTGGAGCCTCGGCCACAGGTTTTGAACTCTGACTTGAAGATTTCGTTTTTGGAGACGTTTCCACGTTTGTTTTTGTTTCACTAGATTGCGATCCCGAAGTTGTTGCGTGCGTTGGTGGTGCGGCTGTTAATGTTGCGTGTGTTGAGGTCGGTGTAGTTGTTACGGCTGGTACTGTTACAAGTGGTGATGTTGGAGCTGAAATTGGAACCGGTGCTGGTTTTGCTGCCGGTGCAGATTGCCCTGTAGGAGTTGATCCTGATCCTGTTGTTGATGTTGGGACTGACACCGGTGTTGTTTCTGGAGTTGTTTCAGTAGTTGATGCTGCAACTGGGGCTGATGATTGTGCTGACGTTACTGCTGGAGTTGGCACAATGATTGGTACCAGAGCCAATACTGGCGGTGGTGTCGAAGTTGACGTTGACGACGATGTTGATGCTGGAGTCGTTGTTGTTGTTGTTGGTCCTATTGTTGATACCAGAGCGGGTGTTGATGTCGCTGCTGCTGATGGCGTAGATGTTGGTGTTGTTGACGATGCCGATGCTGGCGTTGAAACTGGTGCTGAAGTAGATTGCTTTGTCTGATGGGAAACTGTGGTAACCTCAGTTTCTTTGGAACCGTTATTTATAGGCACCTTTTTGTCGTCACCTTTGTTTTGTGCGTTTGTAGATAAACCTGTATAATTAAGAAGAGAGAATTAAATTTCTTTATATTTTATTATTGGAACGTTATTATCTTACATTACTTTAATTAAAAATCACAGAATAAATACAAAAAGTTAATTGTAATTATTTCTATTTATACCTGGGAAGTCTAAGGAAAGAACTGGCAATTCTGGTTCTGACTCCATTTCACGTTGCTGGTCTTGTGTTGGATTTTCAGGGCTTAGATTATTATTCCGATTAGATTCACTTTCCTTTGCAGAAACTGGTGCTTCTTCATCATCTACTTTTCTTGCTTCGATACCATTCTGAGTAAGTTTATCTGATTCAGGTTCTTTCTCAGAGTTATTACTGGCATAAGACTGACTCTGATATACAGATTGCCTATGATCCTGTACTAAACTCAATGGTTGATTGGGTGGCTGTAGAGTAACATAACTCAAACCACTTCCCGATAAAGGTTTCATGGCACCTGATTCAGACCCTGGGACCACTTTTTGTGCCATCATATTCATCGGTAACATAGAATGGCCCGTAGAAGACGGGGATGTACCCACACCAGGCATGGATGACTTTATAGCTGGTGCGCTCATACCCCTAGCCACTAGCTAGGCACTTACTCCGACACTAAAAATCACAAAAATATTTATCGTATTTTGTAATCACAATAATAACCTTCACAGGATTTTTAGCTATTTGTGTTTTAAAAAAAACAGAATAGTTTACTAAATACACTGCACTACAGTTACATTATAAACTATAAGAATTACCTTCTCGAACAATTTTTAATAGCACCGAAAACCTTAAAAGTACAAGCAAAAAGTAGACTTAAAGCTCATGTTTCGTGAGATTTCACAATATAAGTTGAACATATATTCAGATATTTCTAATTATTAAATATGACATAGCAATATTACGCCAGCACGCACAACAGTGTAATGTGGCAGTTGGAAGTAAACTGACAATGAGCTGTATAGGGTGTAGCAGCAAGCGCGGGTCAACACTGATAGGGTATGGAAAGGAAGCGGGAGGTCGAGGGGTCACCAATTAGAGGAGTAAACATAAACACGAATTGAGTTTTGAGGCTAAAAGTTACCTAAATGCGTGAAAAACTAGTGATTGAGTCGATTTCCCGTTCTGGATAATCATTAAAAGGTCTTACCTGGGCGAAAATGGGACGACGATCAACGCGTCGAGTATTCTGGTTCAGATCGGAGGTTGTCCTACTGCGTGCACGCACACGGTTAACTCATCGTTCCTACGCACTTTTCCCGCGTTCCCTGGACACTTTTCTGCAACTACCACGTAGAGGAATATGGCCTAAGCATTTCGAAGTAGACAGATATCTCGAACGTGGATGCGAAATAACGCAAACAAAACTCCGAAACTTTGTACGCGCTACGGCAAGCCGTGGTTTTACCGCACAGGAAAAAAACAGGAATGCCAGACGTTAGATGGCGTCGGTTCACGGACGCCATATGTAACACAACTTGATTTTATAGACGGCTACGATTGGTGACGTCATGACGCTTACCTACAAACGGGAAACGTGGATTCGACGGCTGAACTTTTGAACGATTAAAAATTATAAAAATCACAATATTTTTGACTATATTCCTTCTCTAGACTTTAACTAACAATTAAGGGAGTTGGAATAAATATACTAGGTATATCGAATGAACTATCTTCTTCTATGGAAGGTGGCTAACGCTGCAATATTCTAAAACATCCAAACTAATTTATCGGTTAAATATAACTTTTCGCCTCAACGTTAGATAACGAAGGATTATCAGTGTACTGAAGTCGCATTATTGAAAGCCTCTGTATTCGCATAAAATATTGACGCAAGGCGAATTTACATTGGCGATAAAAATTGTAAATGCGTTCACGATACAAGTATATCAGGTGTAGCAACTAGAAGCTTTGAGCATTCGGACAATGATGTCATCGGATTTTCTCTGTCGTGATTCGTTAATGGTTACTGGCGCAATGTTCTTAATACGGCAAAATTCTTAAATACAAATAATATACCCTAGTTGAATTTACTTGATATTTTACAATGTCGAAAAGTTGTAGCCAGTACTAAAAAGTATTTAAAATAAAAATCGCTATAATATAGTTTGTCATTATTTAAAAGTATTGTATTAAATTTGTACCCTTGTGACGTCACTCCATCTGCGCAGCGGAACAAATTATATTTCCTACTGAGCATACCTGATGTACAGACATAAGGACGCCAATACGAGCCTGTACGAGTCGTACATTGTGAATCAGCCATAGTGGTGCTAACATCAGGTGAATCTTGTTGTTCATTTTGACGTTTGATAGAATCTTATCAAAGTCGTATTTTATTACACTTATGAAATGTATTATTGTTAAGTACAACAAAGCTGAATATAGAAAATAAGTTTAACATTGGGATTATATTTAATGCAGTATTTTCCATAAAGTGTATACCTAACCTTACCACAAAAGACGAGTAATTAATAAAATATTTAAATCATAAGACATTGAATTTTATATATAAATCTAATCGTACAGTGTATAAAAGGTTGTATACCAAGTGCAAAGTTTCACAAAGAACGAGGTTAGAATCCAGATAGATAAATAATGAACATCCCGCCGATTCAGCAACCGGGTGCAATGGGAATGGGCCAGATGGCGCAGCCAGCAAATCCCCAAATGCCTCAGGCCCAGCAGCAGGCTCAACAGCAGGCTCAACAACAGGCTCAACAGCAGCAGGCTCAACAACAGCAACAGCAACAACAGCAGCAGCAGCAGCAGCAAGCTCAACAACAGCAGCAGCAACAACAGCAACAAGCCCAAGAAAAGTTAGACAATATATCGAAAGTAAAGTCCTTAGTGGGCCCATTGCGTGAGTCCCTGGCAATAGCATTGAAGACTGCAGCACAAACTCTGCATCAGAATAGTGCAGTTGACATTGGTACACTAAAAGGCGTTGATCCTCCTGATCATCGCTTCAATAAGAACATGGAGGAATTTTATTCGATATGCGATCAGATTGAACTTCATCTTAAAACGTCTATAGAGTGTCTCTCTCAGAATTCCAGTTCCTTGCGATATCTGCCAATGTCCGTTATACCAACGAGGACTGACACGGTCGCCACTCAGGAAGGTCCTGCTTTGACCTACCCGCAATTCCTGATGACTGTGCGCGCGCAGGTTTCTTATGCCCGCGAGATTCACGATACTCTTGTATCCGCGGCACATACGATTGCACCGGGTGAATAGTTGGTATAAACAAATGAATTCAATTTATAAACCACAAAGAATAAACGAGGATGATATCGCTACCACGTGTCTGTCCGGTCTCTGTAGTTAACTGTAAACTGCTAACAATACCAATGTATCTTGATACTGTATTGGATCATTGTTATCTCAAGAAAAAGTTAGGGTATTCATATTTTTCTTGTATATAACATTATACTCGACGTTTGAATATGTACCTATATGTTTTTAGATCTCGATATAAAGAATGGGAATTGATCGTAAGTCATAGAGTGGATGCATTGTATTCCTTCGTGTCTGACAAAAACTTAGTATCCTGAGGTCATTTTTAGGAGTAATGAAATATTTAAATTAGATATTAACACATAGTTGGGTATAATAACTTCGTAAAGCTTCCTGGAAAATTCACGTCAGTCTGATTTCCGCTGCGCATATGATCGACGGAATGAATCACTTTGGAGTTCCTTGCTAGCCGGGCGTGCGAACTTAGAATGCGAGATAAGAATACTCGTTGCACTAAACATATGTCTAATATCTGTGAGAATATAATAAATATTCGTACCAGGAATATATGTCATTGGTGAGTCTCTGGTGAGACGCCACTTGTTTTTCTAGTTAAGTCTCGACAGTTTTCTTTGAAGCTATGAATTTCGAGTGTTCTGTATGATTTATTGTACTAAGTATTGTGATGTAAAAAAAAAAAGTAAAAATTTATAACAAAAATTGGTATCGCGTACGTATACGTTTGTCAGATTTTTGGTTTTTGTAGTTAGAAAATATTACATTACGTAAATGGAGAATTGCAAATTACATAACGTTCGTCAAAATAGCAAATCTATTCCAAAGCGTTAAACGATTGCGAAGTATGGCATTCAATCAGCGAAACGAAAACCATCACGTCCTGGCCGACGGAAGCCGCGTAACTGTTTTTAATCCAACACCCGTTAAATAAGTTTCGTTGAAAACAATTCCTGGATATCTTTTTACGTTACGTAGCCGTCATTATAAAAAATTGAGTGCCACCCGCTACATTATTTATGTACAATATTTTCACTAGCAGTGCACGCTCCTAGTGTTATGAATAAAACAAAAGGAAAATTATAATTCACAGATAAAACAATTAATAAGAATAAATATTGCTCATTGTCTTATTGTACGAACTTGACCTCGCCCCCTGCTCCTTCGTTTAATTAAATTTTACGTATGTGCAGACAACGTATACTGATCCAATTGATCAATCTTCAATTTATTCTTTATTGTTCATAATGCGTTAATATCTGCGATATTTTACTGAGATCTTATATCATTTTGGAAATTTATATCAACTGCTGGAAGAATACATTTAACATAAAAAACATTCATAACGATACAATGCAATGTTTGTACATCACAACGTAACTATATTCTCGGCTGAATGTATTTAGTGTAATAATGTAACCGGGTGGCTTTCAAAAGATAAACTCCCCTTACGATTCTCATATTTCTATTAATAAGGCATAGTTAAACCAAAAGACACCGAACGTGGAGGAGACTTTCGAGATTTCGTGCCGTGAGTCCGAAAGTTCTTTGAACTCCTCGTCGACGTGTTTCTTCTCGAGGCAAAGTGCCGTAGAAAAAAGAAAGACAGTAAACGAAAGAAAAAAAAGAGAGAGAAACAGTGAGAATTAAAAAAAGACTAGAATACAAGCACGTTTCAAAGTTATCCCCTAGTAGAGAAAAATAAAAGAACTAAAGAAAAGCATTCTTTGGCACGTTATCATGAAAACATAATGTCTACTATCCGGCATGGTCGCAGTTCAGACTCACGTGAATTCGCCGGTTCCGTCAAAATCTGAGTGACGGTATTTATAATCGGTAGCAAATAGCAGTGCCGAGAAATTTTCGGGAGCCAGTGTCGTATCAATCGCATGTAGAAGCCCTGAACGACGAAGGGAAAGGCGGGTAAGAAGCGCTACTGTCAGTTGGATTGGTGTTTTGCCGCGGCGCGCCGTGCGACCATTCGAAAAGGAAGGACCACCTCTGTTCACCATATTTGGCGAACTTTCCCTAATATGGTAACGTCTACTTCTAAATATGGCAGCCGGGGACGCCCTCTCTCCGCACAATGTAACACTCCGCGTGTTGAAAGAAGTCGATATTCTAGGTTATGAATGAATCGCTTAAAAAATAAGAGCGAGTCAATTGAAAGTGGATGTTCTTAGGAATTTTTTGAGTATCGTAACAATAATTAATTCCATGGAATAATAGGTGTTTCGGAAAGGGTGGATTACTTTTTGGAGGCGCACTGGAGTCGTGGTGGGGGTAAAGTGAGCGTTGCGCGCCGCGGAGGCACCGCGTTTGCACGTAGGTCAAGTTACGATGCTCGGCGCGCATTCAGGTCGCGGGTAGCGCTCGTACCGTGCGCATCGTTGTCCCGTGGTGCTCTAGATGATCGATCACGTGGGAAGATCGGCGTCAAGTTCTTGCGATAACGGGGTGAGAAAGGGCCGACAGGCAGGGAATAAATGTGCGCGCGTCCGTGATGGACAACCCTAGCGGCGGAAGGGACAATCGTTATTCGGCGAGTCTGGGCTACAGCATGGGAATGATGGGCAGCGACGCTGGGTCGGAAATGTACGGCCGGCCGTCTACCTCTCAGCTCGCAGGTTCTCAAATCGGCCGTGGAGGCGCCACTATGATGACGGCTGCTGCGACACCCGGCGTTGCAGTTCAGCGCGGCATGAAACGCTCGTCCTCGGACGTCTGCTTCGACGACGGGAATGTCCGGCAGACCGGCATGACGCAGCCACAGGGCATGCCAGGCATGCCTGGCGATTGTGTCACTGAAAATCTAGACGAATCCTTTACGAATCTTGGACAGCCCAAGAAATCACCACCGTCAAATGGCAAGAAAACTAAAGGAAGGGTTAAGATCAAGATGGAGTACATCGATAACAAGCTTAGGCGATATACTACATTCTCCAAGAGGAAGACTGGCATTATGAAGAAGGTTCGTATCGAAGAGGTTGAAGGTTCTTGATTATATGCTGTGCTATCAGTTCATGTGTTTTGTTAAGAGTGTCAGTGTTCACTTTAGTGTTGCCAAAGGTGCGATATAGGAGCTTGCAGGGACCAGTGTTTGTGTCCGCTATGACGGATATAAAAGATGCATGACGTATTGATATCGTGAAATAATGAGTGATGAGCTGCGTGGATTATCTTTTATGGGTTTAATTGTTTTTATTGTAACTTTGATACTCGTGTCTCTTGAGTTTTCCAAGCTTATTATTCGTAATCTACTACTCTTCTTTAACTCCATCCTAACCTGGTTCTGGTTTACAACTTCGTACGATGACGCCCGTGGTAGACTCTACGTTAATGCTTTCTGTCAACGACTAATGTTTACTAGTTTCCTGTGAGAACTGATATGTTTGTAACTCATCTTAGAAGCAAAATAAATTTTGGAATAATAATTCGTCGTGCTTGTGAATATAACCTAACCACGATCTAAGCATAATTCACTTTTAGGATATTTTTATTGTAATTTACTCTATAAACTAATCTTGAGCTACAGGAATTGTTTGCCATATACTGTATAATAATGCCCTTAAATAATTTCGTATTTAATTCTATATTACGATGAAAAACATTGAACTTTGTGTATCTGCGCGGATGTAAACAATCACTCACATATGTGATACAATCAATAATTTGATTTGCGTTCACTTTATTGTTAAAAAACTACAAAATTCAATGTTTTTTTCAAGTTAGCACAAAAATTACTTTGCAATACCCAAAGTTTGACATTGCATATGATAACACAGACTGTAGTTTGTTGATACTTTCTAAAGGAGGTTAGGGCACTATAATTGTGCAATGTGTGGATTGGTATATGCATGAGGTACAATCCGAAACCTTAGAGGCTGCGAATATTTATTTAATATCGTAGACGAAGTTCCGTTCGCGTGCTTCAAAATGAAATTTCATATACTATGATATTTGAGACAGCCTAAGATTAAAGAGAAAATCAATACAAAAAACAAATTCTTTGTCTTTCAGGCGTACGAGCTGTCGACACTGACAGGCACGCAAGTGATGTTACTAGTAGCGAGCGAGACTGGCCATGTGTACACCTTTGCGACGCGCAAGCTCCAACCAATGATAACCAGTGAAGCCGGTAAGGCGCTGATTCAGACCTGCCTGAACAGTCCGGACCCACCACCATCGGGTTCATCGGGTGATCAGCGCATGTCAGCCACAGGATTCGAGGAGACCGAGCTCACGTACAACATCGCCGACGACGAGCAGAAAGTAAGGCAACTGGTGTATGGCTCGCCGCACGGGGGCGCTCTGCACGGCGGTTACCCGGGTACCGGGGCGCCATCTGGTGCGCAGCACGCGCCACCCCCGCACGCGCAGCATGCACAACATGCGCATCTGATAGCACATGCGCATGCGGGCTCGCCAGGCTCGCACCTTGTGCCGTGCTCGAGCCCTGGGCCAATGCTGGCTGCTGGACCGTATCAACAGTCATGTCCCTCGCCACTGCCACCACCCCACGCAACTTATCATCCACATATGTCACACTCGCACCCCCAACGGTAGTAAACGGTACTTACTACTCGCGCAGATTCTGATCCGGTCGGTCTACCATCCGGCCGTTACCTGGACCATTTATTACGCGTAGATAACAAGCTCGTCGTCAGGAATTTACCTCTTGTGGGTTCACGTTGAACGCTCGTACACTGATACACGCGAAAGGCAAGCCCACGTGTTTCGTATCTGTCTATGTGGCTATTAAGAAGTCAGACTTCTTGCAATTCAGCCGTTCCGAGGCAATGCGATCTCCAGTTCTCACGTCGTGCGTCAAACCGAGGGGTAGTGACAGTCAGAGTCGTGCCGATCTGGGACCGTATAAAGGGTTGCTTCGGTTATACAGTGACTTTCACTCGGTACCTCTAATTTTTTCTCTCTTAGATCCTTAGTGTTATATGTCAGTTAGTCCAAAGAGACCTCTCAGCTGCGGGGTTACGCAGATATTGAAGCGACGGTATTCTTCGTGCTGAACGATTCGCGAGTTGTGCTAGTTCGTTTTTTTTCTTGTTTTTTTTTTTTTTTTTACGTGTGACACGAGTCCGAGAGAATGTAAGGAAATGAGTGAGGCTAATCGAGAGCCAGAGAGAGAAAGAGAGAACGTAGGTGAAAGATAGAGAACAATTGAGGGTGTGAATGAGAGAATATTTAGAAAAGAAAGATTATAACATTTAAATTAGAATAGGATCGTAACTCATGTGATGAATTACTTGTACAGTCGAACACTTTGTTATTTTGACTTAATTTATAGCTTATTTATTTAAAAAAAAATGAATATTGTACATACCATTATGTAACAGAAGACCAGTCTAGGTGCAAAAGCGACTTAGGATTCAATTATTCGCGTGTGACGCGATAACGAGTCTTTGGATAATTTACGCGGCACTAATTCGTATAGTCACCGCGACGACAAAAGAAAAAATACGACTGGAACGATCGTTTAGTTATTTAATTCATTCAATTAGAATTTTTTTATCGACATGTATGACGTCACCGTACGCGTTGTTATTGACATAGGCATATAATTTTTTTTTAATCCCCTGACATTTCAATCAAATTTACAAGTTTAGGGCGATAATCTCGCGCGACCGTCTTCAGGTTCAGTGAGGATTCTCGGCCAGCTAGGAGCAGCAGAATTAAAAAAAAAAGTATTTCTTAAGACTAGAAGTGGGGGAGGACAACGATAATCCCAAAAAAGAAGAGAACATAAAATACACTGAAAAAAAAAATCTAAAAGGATACGAGTCCAAGCCAGTAGGGCCCGGTGGTGTACGCTTCGTATTGTTATACAGTATTGTTGTGCATCGTTTTCTCGTACATTGTTGCATTGTACCGTCTTGTGTTGGAGTGGCATGTGTAGTTTTTTTTTGTTTCTTTGTAGCTTAAGTAGCTAGTACTTAAAAAAAAACTCGTAATTTAATTTCCAAAATATCCACGACCCTTTTCACGTCAGAACTTCACCGTCCACCTTATCTTCGCAATTTCATCATCATCATCATCGTTCCTCATTATGTCATTCAACGGAACGATAATTTTCTCCTCCTTCCTTTGGTTCACGCGACACGTGCTATCATAATTATATACGGCCAGAATTGTATTCGTTATGGATACCAAGAGTCATCCTCATTATCCCTATAATCCTAGTTCCTTTCATATTCATTTTTTTCATTTCTCTCTCCCCCCCCCCCCCCTCTTCCCCCTCCACTCCTCCTTTCCCACCATCCTAAATTTTCACCTAATCCCTGCAACATTGTGCATGCGTATGTTCGTTCTTTGTCCATTTGTACGATTTGATAAAGTTAAAAGAAATGTTCTGCAGCAGCAGCCAAGAAAAAAAAAAGTCAAACGAAAATATATACAGACACACAAATATTTCCCTGTGGACACGCAGAGAGTACAAATAATAACGATATTAATCGTATATGATAATTGTAAGAAGCGGTCCACGCCTGGTATGTATCACACGTGTACATATGTACTGTAAAATACTGTGATAATATTTATATTGCGTTTATATACCTTCTTTAACAATATAACCGTACGATCGTTTCTATTATGAGATTTAATTTCGGTATAGCTATATGTCTGCATATATGATATATTAGTTGAATTCAGGTAGGTGAAACGTTAGCCGTACAACGACGTTAATTATTATCATAAACGATTATTACGTGTATATTAAGTGATTGGATAATCATTTGTCTGAATTATCCCGAAATTTTCACGGTTTCGAGTGGTCATCGTGTCTCTCACGCGTTATTCATTATCCTAGATTAAGTAAACGTATGCGCCATGTATATGTATCCACATGATCGTATGTCAGAGCCAAGATGATAATTGTAATTATTGTCTATCGATACATTTCAACGCACGTGGTTCAGGCGACGAGAGGGATTGAGTTTTTTTTTTCAATTTATTTAATTTAATATATTTTTAACGCTCTTACGCGTGCACGCGTAAGAGCGAGACCACGTGCAATATGTACGCTGCCCGAAGGTAGATAACGAGACGATGCGATTTAAAAATCGAAGAAAAATATTGTCTTTGACGTTTTTCATCTCCCAGCGCGCACAGTGGTATTCGGTGCGGAAGAGCGAAAGGTAGGTATAAATATAATAGGTGTAATGCGCCACGACGCCTTGTTGTCCTCGATACTCGGGGAGGGTGTTGCGCTATTTTCAGGAACGTTGATTTTTAATTGGAGCCGAGAACAATTATCGATGGGGCAATCGAATGAATAGCTCTGTAAAACGGTGCCACAGTCAATCAGCCCGTTCGTGGAATTCTTCGCACTCGAAAGTTCCGCGCCGTTGCCTCTCGAATCGTTATACGCTTTACGTGGACGTAGGACGTAATGTTAAAGCTGCATAGGAAAGAAGTCGAAAGTTCAAAGTGCACCACTTGGATCTCACGTGGGTAAAACAAGAAAATTCGTTATTACTCGAAGACATTTTCATGTGTATAAGAAGAAATGGGAAAATCGTTGCTGCGCAGTATCAAGTTCTTTGTCGAGATTCATACGAAGAATGAAAATAAATGAAATGCAAGAAAAGAAACGATAGTAGGGTAAAAGGAATTTATGATGAGTTTTTAATGAAATTCATCGTGTCACGTACGTGTATGTAAGTTGTATAGGGATTTTTTGTTTTGTTTCTTTTCTCGGTAATCAGCTTCATCTCTCGACTCTTGATATTCGTGTTTTTTCTCGTGGACGATAGGTGTCGTTAGCTGTACCGGAAATCCGCAAGCTCCTCGATCCCTTGGTTTCTCTCGATACCGCTGGAAAGCTAGGAGGAAAAAAAAAAGGATGGCAGCGGTCGAAGCACGATTTACGACTGAACATGGCGATCGCAACGCGAAGCAAAAGCTACGCGACGCGCGAGCACCCAGGTGCGCACACGCACCCATGGAAGGTGGAAGCAGAACTCCATATACGGTCACCTTTGTCAAAGCCTGGTTGTTGCCATATACAGGCAATGTTCGCGATGGCAGACACTTATATAGAGTCCGACTTAAAAGTCAGGAATGCCGCTTTTTATCGCGCCTTCTACCCGCCTGCAGTAACGGAGTGATACGTGACGCGGAAACGTTGAATCTCATATTTTCGACAAAACCTACCGCTATGAGGATATTTGTATTAAAAAAAAATGCAACAATTTCAAGAGGACATATACAGTAGTACCACGAAGGTTCATCGCAGTCGTACAAGATTGCTCGTTCAAGATCGTGCGTAAATATAGTTTTTTATCTCCCTCACAATGGATCCAGTGTCATCTATCAGGTGATACGTATGTATGCTTATACGCGAGGAAGTCAGAAGATTAACCAGCCCTGTTTTTCTTTGTACTCCCACGTCAGGTACGTTACGGCTTTGATGTTGCGCGAGACAGATTTTGTGGTTCCGCTCTCGTCAACTGGTTTTCGCCGACTAGGGACCCCACGGGATTTGCGAAAGCGTGTGAGAGATCAAGGATGGAAATGGCAAACGTGGTGCTGGTAGAACGCATGTACGAATGCGACGGTCAGGAACGTATGTGAACGCATTGTCGTTTGATCGCGGAAGTAGACTTTATATATCGTTTCGACTGGATTCAAAGTATATTTTCTGGTATCGCATGACATATTGGATAAATGTATGAAACAGGTTAAAAACGAATTGTCTGTTCGAAGCGAGGTAAAAAGTACGCGTGACACGTGATCGATATCGAAAACTTACATGGACATTATGTGAAACGTGTAGAACCTGTCATACGAATTTGTATCACGTTAATGTGTATTAAAGTGCCTACGGACATTGATGACGACGATACGTCCAACGGATCAGGAAGATGGGATAACGGTGAACGAATAAAATTCGTGAGGAAATACAAGAGAATCATTTCTGGAAGTACACTCGCGAGTTCACTCGAGCGGATGACCGTATAAGGAGCGAGCAAGCATGCATCTCTCCCCGCTAGGTTACACATATATACGTACGCGCATCGTGGAACTCATTTAAGCGATCGGTTCATCGATTTCAGTTACGAAATCCGTTAAACGATACCTACTTGATTGAGAGCTGTATTACTCGTTAAGGATGCCATTTAATTCCTGAGGGAAGAATCGGCTTGAAAAAAAAAAAAAAAACTGGAAACAAGTAGTAAAACTACTCAAGAAAATCGAGTTAGGGAAGAACAAAATGGAAACGGTTTTACGAGAGTCCTCTCTTGTATGGGAATTGAGAAAAAGTTTGAAATTATCGGATCGATTCGTGGAATATATTATATCGGAGATAGAAGAAAGAGGATACGAGTACTCGATGACATTGCGCACGTGCAAGACGGCCAGTCGAACTGGAGCGATGTACAACGAGCGTTCATGAATTATTTTTCGTAGTCTGAAAATCGACTCGCCTTTAACGTAATCGCATGGCTGCAAAGTACTTTCGCCTGGCCGTACCGTAATTGTGGCTGCGAACCCTTTTCACGGCACGTCGTAACTCTCGTGGTGTCTCCCTGGCACCGTTCACTTTCGACTTTGAAAAACTTCATTCGTAACAGGTGGAATCTCGCGCGTGTTTCAGGAGGACGGGACGTCGCCGAGGTCGGACATCTGCGGTAACGAGAGCGAAGGGGACACTAGCGACGGGGAGTCCCCGGTTTCAAAGGACGCCACGAAAAATCATGCAGGTAAACCAATCCTCTCGACGTCTTACAATTACAATCATTTTACATATCCACTTTGCAATTACCCTTCTGCCATCCTCCCTGTGTCTCGGCTATACTTTGATTTGCGATTCACCACGCTCTCACGTTTATCCCATTATTCTTATTCGTACGAGAGTCACGATGTTATTTGCGCGGTTAAAACAAACGGCTAATCAATAAAATTATGACGTTTACCTGCTACCGATAATTATATAAAATCATTTCTATAAGGGGATAACGGGTGTCTATTTTTGTCGTGAAACACGTCGATCATTGATATACTTACAATTTTTCATTGAATCTCATCGTTTTAATTCGAACTACGGTGAATGTCTCGATACGATCCTCGTCTACCGCCACGAGTCTCTTGACGACTCGGTAACGTCGTATAAAAGCCCAGTGGAAAATCGTTAGAGTGCTGGGAGCACTTAAAATGCGAAAAGCGTGCGTGCGATGACGGGGTTGTCCGTGTAGGGGAGTCGGTAAGGAGTCGTACGGTTCGCGATGACCAAACTGAGACGACAACGCGCTGCCTAACTGGGAAGTAGGATCCGGTCGAAAGCCGGGCTCGATGCAGGTGTACACATAAATATCGATGCTAATGTACCCAGTGAATCCAATCGGATTCGATCTCAGGATGAAAATTCTACCGGTCTTTTAGCTCATTTCGAGAAGTCTCAAGAGAGTCTGCTGGACGTTCCTTATATTAAATGATCAATATAAATTTGTATCCTGTAAAATGCCATAGAATTATTTTATACCATTTCAAGATGATATATATATATATATATTATACAAATATATATATATATCATACAAAGGGTCTTTGTTCTTGTCTGTTCTCAGCTAGCATGCCTTCCTTTCCTGCTGGCATGATGTACCAAATGCCACAGAACGTAGTCTACTCGCCAAGTCCTGGTGTTTTACTTAGCATCGGACAAAATGGACAACCCGTACAAATATCGCAGGATGGTGAGTATTATCGTCGCGTTAACTTATAACACAGTCATCACGAGTGAAACCTAATTAAAAATATAATTATTAGACACCGATGACGCGTGACAATAGTTATATTTAAACAGTTTGTCAAATAGCGTTTCGTAGACGTTAATATGATTGTTACGTAAAACATTAATGTTATACAAGTTTTGCTAATTCTACATCCGTAAACCATTTAATTTCCTTAATTCCAGCGCGTAGAGGAACTTTATCGGTCGAGAATTTACTTAGTTTCGGGATAATGTAATTACTCGTAATCCCGGGATGATTCGCCAACCATAATTACGCTCTCGTCCGCCCAATACGCAGTCGATAACACGTGTAAACATTGCACGAGCTAATTAAGGTACTTTCACGTATCTATGGTAATGCAGATCTTAACGTGATCTAAAACGTTAGACCCCAAGAGCAGGATTTATCCTCTTGTCGGTATAAATAAAAAAAAAAAAAACGCTACTGTATGTTTGAGCGTGCGAAAATGAGTTATTACATATTTCTAAAGTGCCGCGTATACGGGTGATTATACCTTATGCATATCCACGTTACATTGCTGTCGCGAACGAACCATAAATTAAAAACTCTTCCCTCTTCCCCGTCCTAACCTCGCTTGCAACGCGTAACGCCATTGGCCTGTCAACGATTTTCTAATTAAAATTACGCGCACTTTCAACGAGAAAATTTACACCATAAATTCTTGCACAGTTTCTTGAGTCATTCTTCTACGCATCCCTTGCGAAATTCTCCATCATGGACGTCGATGTAAGCGACGTGAGTTCAGACTCGAGTTTCGACGACGGACGTTAAATTAGCTTTATGAACGCCAAATGACTTTTTTTATACAGTTTTCATGCTTTCAAGAGCTGATCAAGGGCGTTGTATGTTAACTGAGCGACGCCAAAGCCCACGCCAACGTCGGCCGTCGGTAACTAAGTCGGCTCACCACTATAACAAATATATTCAATTATATTAATGCTGTTTTAATTATATACACTGTTAGAATAGCTTTTCTCGGTACAAGGTAGTACCGTGAAATTTTTTTGTAATCCCATTACCCAATTAAAAAAGTACTGCAGTGCGGTTCAACATGGCACTACATTATTTCCATGTAAGCGTCTCAAGTCAGTGCCATAAATGCAGCGATACTTTCGTAATTTGTGTAAATATGTCGTAGAAAATGGTGTCTATATACCGGGAGCGTGCACTATCTCTCATCCTGTAAAGGTCATATATTTACCAGACACAGATTGCTACTGGTAATAGTCGATGAAATTTTTACATTATATTCATTACCCTTGTTAAATCCAGTATCAGTGTTACTATCGATATGCATGAAAAGCTAGCGACTCTTGAGCAATGTAATCATATCATTCAGACTTCAATTGAGTGCCGCTAATTAAACGAGTATCTCACCATATCAAAGTGACTTGAGTTTCCATAGCACTGTCACGGTATATGGTAATTCCCTTGTAATTCACATGTGTATAAATGCATAGCGTAAATGTACGTCGCAATAAGGTATAATACCAGTGGGTGCACGTGCGGTGAGAATATGCAGTGAATTTTCTCATATGAGAATAAAGGTCATTGTTCAAGCGAGAATCGTTAATACTGAGTAGAGAAGAGATCAAACAAAAGAGAGAGAGAGAAACATTTTTTGGTCAATTTTTTTTATAGGCGCGTCGTCAGGAAATTCCGGCCAGAGAAATCAGCCGTTCATCACGATACCTCTGAACGTAGCAATGAGCGCGGCGGGCTTGTCATTACCGGTCACGTCGAAATCGTTATCGCCGCCGCGTTCGAATTCATCGACGTCACCGAATCCGGATCTTCCTTCGGATCTCAGTAAGGACCGGAAGTGAAGTGCAGTGGATGAGTGCATGCGACAATTTGAATAAACGCAAGAAACGTGCGAGCCACGTGCGCGGCAGCTTCGACACTGAGTTTGAATATGAAAATGGAGTGTTGCATTGTGGGATGGTCATGTAAATTCTACCGACTGAATTCCACGGTTGGATCGTATTGTCGATTTCGCGTTTACAGTCAATTTACAACGCTGATCCTAGTCGTTCTTTAGTTGGTACCTTAGGTTAAGGCTGAGCAGTGATTTAAAAAGTAATTGTGAAAATCGAGAAAATATTAGAGCTTATATAATCACGCGAGTCAGTTTTTTTCTTTTTTTTTTTAATAATTTTTATTGTCTTCCTACGTTCACTTGTATTATTAAACGTTCAATTCGAGTTCATCGCGCGAGTATAGTGCCAAGTCGTGATAAAATGACGACAATCATCGGTAAGAAAAATCCCGTTCCTATTACCGCCTAAGAGAATTCCTCTAATAGACAAACTGTCACTCTATGTCTGGAGCGTCGTTTGAAGAAATGGCGCATTGAGAATGTTTATAGGGTACGGCAATCCTATTACGTATATCTAAAGTGAAGTTAAGTACAATTACGGAAACTGTTGGAATTCAGGATGTTGACTTTTTTGAGGGGTTTGGAGGGGGGGCGGGTGTTATTTACTTGATCGTTATGGGAATCCCACAATTTGACTGTGGAACGTAATGTATTAGAAGAACAAGGATATAGATGTATTAAATATCGTATAACGATTACTGCTTCTTTGAAATTTCATTGTTCTTATGTGAAATAGAAAAAATGCATTTTTTGTTTCGATCTTATTCACCGACGCCAACGGTGCTTGCGACTTATGGACAAGGGTTTTGTCGCACGGTTTTCAATGTTGGCTACTCTTGCAAGAAGAGTTGTTAGGTTGTTTTGAAATTGACGAATAATCAAACTATTTAAAGTAGTCGAGACTATTATTGATTTCGGAATTTCGAAAATTGCGACTATACTTATTCTTACATATCTACTGCTTTACGTATCGTTCAGTGACTATCGTGTGACTGTCCGAACAGATTTCGAAGGAGCGGTGTTTTGAAAAGTGGAGGAAAAACAAAAAAGAAAGAATAGGTCGATCTGTAAATACGAACATTCAGACCCACAAAACGAGGAATACTGCTGACTACTCATTATAATTTATAAGAATATTATATTAATAACAATGATGTTAACGATAAATATGTACAGTACTTTAACAGACATGTTATTATATTTTATATATGTATACATATAAATTTTTTATTACTCGACTCAACTGAAGTATTGCGCAAATGATGTTTGTAACACGTTGTAAATGAATGAAAATATATAACGACACGTATTACTGTTGAATTTCGCTTATTATGTGACGATCATTTGGTCAATAGGAAAAAAAAAAATTCGTTATGGTAAAATTATTTTTCTTTTGTTTTGATGGACGCCCGGGATTAGGGATAACGTATCGTTTGTATTATCTTTCGACGACTTTTCTATGTCTGTTCATCATTCGTATATTCTATTTTCTATACGTATTTTTGTACCGACTGCCGATAGTCTTTAGAGCGAGACACAACTTCATCGACGGTGCAGTGTAAATCGTGTCAGGCTTGCGAAGCATAGAAATTTATACCAACAGTTGATTGAAATAACGAAATTATCGAATTTTCTATTCTCGCTGTAATCGTACATTAAACAATCTTATGAAAAATGTTTTATCATTGACTTAATGAATTCCTTTTCTTAATCTAATTGTTACTGTGGATAAAAAGGCACGTGAGTATTGCTGTAGTGCGATATTATTTATGTTACAGATTTTATTAGTTGGTTCGACGTTTTGATGGGTTATCATTAATATTTAGGTAATCATGCGGAACGATCGTTAGGTCTGTAGATATGCAAAGTCATGTAATTATATACTAATGATGACTCATATTTAACTATTACAGATGATGCCATCATAGTATATTGCGTACAGTATAAGTAATGGGATTATATTTGTCATTTGTATCGATGCGATTATTTAGCCATCAAAAAAGATCTTGAGTTACAAGGATTATTATTTTACGAATGGAAATAGCTTTTCCTACAGGCATGTGAGTTATTTAGTATAGAAGGTTTAAAAGTTCTAATGCTAGTTGCGAAAAAGGTAAACGAGATAAATTTCAAACATTTTTCACGAGCAAATTGCAGCCAGGTATTACAAGCAGAGAAGCAAAACAACTATTCGAAGTTGTTTAAACAATCTTAATTCGCATACAAGCATCTTATCACACGATGAACATATTCCGAATCAAAACTTGTCAATAGTTCCTGAAATGTTTCTCTACTGCTGAATCAACGTTAGCAATAAAGAATTATCTATAGCATAAATATGTATATCGGCCATGTTGTTTAAACCTCTCAGATGTTAGGACCGCCCTTTTCGTTTCCTTTTTTTTTTCTTCACAGCATGAGGCAAGTATTGCTCCGCCTACGTATACTTCACTGCACCAAAGGGAGATTACGGTGCCACCTAGTTAATGCACTAGCCATACTTTTCTTTCCTGTAATTGTAGCCAAGTACTGGAATTCTACGTCCCGCCAGAATTCATGAGACAAGAATATTTCATCATTGCGCGCCATCTGTCTTATGAAAAGCTTTACTACGCAACGCGTCTATTATTACGTAGAGACGAAAAATTCCTAACAAAAATCATAAATCCTTCATAAAACATAACAAAATGCGAAATCTACAAATTACTAAAGAGCGACTGTCTTTTTGATTAAACAATCAAATATCGGATACCGTTCGTCGGCTTATTAGAAATCAATTTGTCCAACATCTCAGTTTAAACTGCTATTGATTTTTCTTCTAAAGTTTATCAATATCCGCTATCGCAATAACATGGATATAAGTATTTCTTTAATTCTGTTAATTTTAGTATGCTTTACTCGGTATTCTTTATAAGTTTAACTTTTATATATATCAGTTACATTGGCTCACAAAATATATCTTTGTAAAAGCATTTTTATCGCCATTTAGGCGCACTAGACAAGAATACGTCCATATAGATTTTTACATGATTGATAACGATTTAAGTGTTATATTGCACGAAATTAAATATATTTATGAAGTAAACGAGAGGCCGCTATTGTCGTATGCAAAAGAAATTTAAGCCATCTTCAATCTTGATGGCGAGTTAGTCGTGTCTGAAGTTTCCAGAAAGTGCTCGACCAACGAGCTCACCTCGTTAGTCTTAACAGTTCTAAGCAGGGTTATAGCAGTCAGATCAGTCAGTATATTCGAGAAACTGAATGGCTTCATACCGCTGCTGCAAAAAGTAATAACATTGTACTGAGATATATTGTTTCTGTACGAACCGCTACAAAATTTGTTTCAATCTAACTGCAAATCTACGACTAATAAAACGAAAGGTTGAAAACTTGTATACTTTCTTACATTAGTGAATTTTGGAGTTCCCTTGTTTTCACGTAAGTTCAATTAAATATTCGAGACAGTGAAGAAGTGAAGTATTATTTCAGTCTTATAACAGCTCTTTCCACGAGCTTGTATGATTTCGCAATGAAGTTTTACGCACCATATTTTAGGTTATGTTTCATGATTCGTGCTTATTAACTGAAAACTGTTTTGTAAATTTAGAAGATCATTACCGAAAGTGAAGTATATACGATTGCAATAATCATTTCTTTCAGATATTTTGAAGCTTTAAATTAGGCCTTGTGCTGGTGAATATGGCAAAGTGGGGTGAAGGAGATCCTCGTTGGATCGTAGAGGAAAGACCAGATGCTACGAATGTTAATAACTGGCACTGGTGCGTTCAAGTATATTTTGAATGTCATATATGTTATCTTAACTTTTAAACAGTTAAATTATTTTTAAAGATATTTTTTTTGTTACATTCCTTCGTATTTCATAAATGTTCAAACCAACATTATAATATGTTAGAAAGGAATATCGCTTATACACAATCTGAATTTACTTTGAAATATTAAAAATTAAATGATGCCAATATTCATCATTAATGTCGGAAAAATATTCAAACTGCATCTGCTAGTTGGCATACATGTGTCTCTTTGTATACATGAATTAAAGGAGGTCTCAATATTGTTTTTGTTCTAACATGTCTGTTGTTGTGTATACATAATTATAAGCATGTGAATATGGTTATACAATTTGTGTTTGTGCTATACACCGCATACGTTACATTGCTAGGATGAAGATAATTTGCTTATTCAATTTTCTTCTGGTTTTGTAGGACTGAGAAAAATGCCTGTGCCTGGTCTCAAGAGAAGATAAAGGAACTTTTTGTAAATTTAGTTATTGAAGGAGATGGCAGTAAGTTATTCCTTTAAGAATTAACCCTTTGACTGCGAAAGGCGTATATAGACGCTCTCACATATCCATTGCGCATATCACACGGTTTTTTACTCATGATTCCGCATAGGAGCGCACCGCAGTGAAAGGTTTAAAGCAGAAAGATACTTTAAAGTGTATTCAAGGTAGTGATTAAAAAGTTGCAATATATTTTCAGTTAGATGCATTGTGCCAGAAGTAGAAAAATGCGAGGGTGAAGCCGTGGCAAATAATAGAAAAGGAAAATTAATTTTCTTCTATGAATGGAATATTGTTCTTAAGTGGATTGCTGAAACGAATTCTGAGAAGAAAATCGAGGGGAAAATTAACATTCCGAATCTCTCAGAGGAAAATGATATATCTGAAGTAGATGTAAGTTTTAATTATGTGTGAAAAAAACTATCTGTACTGCAATTATTGTAATAATTATGAACCGCTTTGTTTATAGATCGAAATCACTCTTAAGGATAGTACCGACGAGGGTGAAAAAATAAAACATTTTCTTCATACTAAAGGAAAGGATACCATCAGGTCGAAATTGAAACAATACGTATCATCTTTAAAAGAAGGTAAATTTCAAAAAAATCCATGCATTCATTGCTTATAAGAATATTTGTGAGGTATTGTATGTAAACGAACATAATTATGCCTACAGAATTTTCGAAAGGCATGATCCTTCCAAAAAAGGACAGTGTTAAGGATAACATAACAAATATCACGTCAGGTTTTAACGCGAAGGTAAACATTGAACTTTGATATTTCATTGCATTACCTGTTTTCCTGAATTTTCTATAAATCTATGAAAGTTATATCATTCATTGCATGCCGACATCATTATACCGGAATTTTGTATCAACTTTACAGATGAAAATGAATTCTGTAGTCACATCGAATAACAAGACCCCTCTCGGATATAAAATTTCAACTACCACGGTCAAGCAGCAACAGAAGTTCCAATGCAGAGCAGAAGAATTTTATAATGCCTTTACTTCCGTGGAGGTACGTCGTAGTCCTTGTTGAGCTTATCGATTTTTTAGATACAATCACATAGATTGCTATTGAGAAAACTTTCTGAAACATGAAAGAATAAGGTATCGATAGTACCATATATTACTTAATGACGTGGTGATATTAGTTGTTTTCCAACATTTGGAATCTGCTAATTAATTAGAACTATATAATAGTAGATCTGTCTGAATAGATAATTCTACGCGAGGATGGCTTTAATTGATTTTAATTACATCTATGAAAACTGTCATTAAAAGTCACCCTTTCACCTTATTAAATTCATTTCATGCAGATGGTACAAGCATTTACGAAAGGACCAGCCAAAGTCGAAGCCAAGAAAAGTGGAAAGTTTGAAATGTTTGGCGGTAATATACACGGAGACTTTGTCGAGCTTTCACCAACTAAAATAATTCAAAACTGGCGATGCAAACAATGGCCATCGGGTCATTATAGTGAAGTGACTCTAGAGATCAACGAAAAGAATGATCATACGGAGGTCAATTTGACGCAGACCGGTGTACCTGTGAGGTAATAATTTAATGGATAAAAATACATTTTTTTACTTTAAGTACCCTGTAGGGTAAAAACAGATTGTGTTTCTAACAAAGGACAAATTTATTTTACAGCGAAGAGGACTCTACGAAACAGAACTGGGACAGGTACTACTGGGATCCTATAAAGAGAACCTTTGGCTTTGGATACTTTATGTGATCTCAATCCGTTCTATCGAATATTTATTTATTGATAAGTAGAACAATCGCGATATACTGCATACGCATGCACACGCTAGAGGAACTCAGGAAAGATCACAAGATGATTCCTTTCCTATGATAAGTTTTCCTTTGTCTCTCGCCACATGATTTTTCCCGCAGGGCACATAATTTCAATATAGCGTGAAGACGACAAATGAACTTTTCACGCAACGAATGTATATGTTAATCAATATGATATACAATAAAATCAAGTACGAGAAAACTAATGATTTGCAATCGTATCAATAGTTTCTTATACACCTGGTTGAAGCTATCAGTAAGTTTAATAGCCTTATATAAAATGTATCTCTTGCTTATGATATTTACTATGTTCATCAAAGATAAATGTAACTTCATTACACAGTACCAAGAATTCAAATGTAATAAGCTCTTGAAGCGGCGTTTGTTTACCGACTGTGATGATACCTGTTAAGGGTAGCTCTAACTGGGTGGGGTCTGGTACTCACAAGATACAAGGGGTCCATGATAGAAGTGAGAAGAAGAGAAGGTAGGAGAACGAGAACGAGAAAGGCTAATGTCCTCGGGCGTAGTATGAATGGGCAGAGCCGGGCCACGAGTGCGCGCGCCTTCGAAAATCAAAATCAATGTAGTCCTGCTCGCTCGG
>JARPRG010000050.1:354156-449730 GCA_031001745.1 Hartigia nigra
AAAATTAATCAATGGTTCTTACATCAGATTTTCGAAATTGTGCACCGTTTCGTCGCAAATCGCAAACGTGCATCTTAATTGATACACCCTGTATATATGTATATATATATATATATATGTATATATATATATATATATATATATATGCCATTTATATTAATTTACTCGAATTCTCTGCAGATAAAATGTACAAATACACGCAGGAAGAGATTTCGTTAAATTTTTTACTCGATATTGTTATTATTAATGAGAATGTAAGTGTTTAGAAGTAATCTGAAAAATTCGGATGTTCTCTTACGATCTAGAATTGTCATAGACATTTTTGTGATTATTTATGGTTTCGCAGTAAATAATGGAAAGTGCACGTAATTAAACAAAAAAAAGTTTCAAATAGCCTTTATTGGAAAAATATCAAAGACAGTCCCTGCTGTCGTTGTGGGTACTGGCTACACTTTGAAATGCGTCTCGAAAGTCACGAAAAAAATGGATTACACCTGTATATCACTATCATTTAAATCTAATTTGTTTTCATTCTCGATTACACACTCACGTAGGAATTTTCGTGTACATGTATTTCGTTGCGCTTCGCGTCTGTTGTCGGTATAGTTGCACAGAAATATCGATGTACAGTAGTGGTAGCATTATTTTGCACAGTACCCGTAACACGTATTTGTGTAACACCATCACCATTAATCGTCTACGAATAAAGAAAATTGTGACAATAATAATAATAATACTAATAATAACTAGCGAGTAATATTAATTATAAATTGATGAGCCACGCGTAATTCCTTCTATGATAAAATATTTCTTTTTCTTTCTTCGTGAATCCACCACCTGTCGAGATATGCTTGAAACTTCGTTTAGGCTTTCAACTCAAGTTCCACTCGTGATTTCCAATATATAGTTAAAAAAAAGAAAGAAAGAAAATGTCAATCCTCTCTTGAATTTTCGTGCGAGTTCTTTGCAGCGTTTTTCCATCGGTGGGCAATGAGGCATAAAAAAGTCATCCTATATATTATATGCATTATATATGTGTACATATGTAGTACACGCATGTATACGTTTGAACAGAAAGAGATATGAAAGCCAGTGGATGTAGGTATACGGATGACCGAACGGGAATGAGTAAATAGCACAAGTGCAGCAAAGACATAAAGATCGATTCACGTAACACTGGCATTGTATTGAGCGTGTATTCTTCCGACGGTGCGTCGCATTCGCGCGAATGCACTTGTTAATACGCGTAAACATGGTAACGTTGCGTACATTGAAGTTCTATAAATAAAGAATGCTGTAGTAAAACATATATCCCATTTAAAGATATTTTAAAGGCACTGATCATACCGTTTACGTAATATTTCAAATTGGTGGAATCAAATGATATTCAGAGATAAAAATTGATATAGGGCAGCTGAATGTCGAATAAAATGAGAGAATGACAGGTATGTATTACCTTGGGAAGGAAATAAAATTAAAAAGAGAAAGGGAATTAAAGCCTAAAGACGAAAGACGCCTCGAGAGGCGTCGAAAGGAATAATAAGGAAGCTGGATGGCATATGATTACCGATAAAAATAACTCTCGCATCTCTTTTGACCCAGAAGCATCGGCCACTAACGTGGACCTGGCTGAAAATGTCGTGTATCGCGTGGTGGCACAGCGGTCGGGAAGACGAAGACGAGGAGGAGGAGATTGGCGGTCCCGAGAGCAGTCGAACGGGTCACGGTTGCGAGGAGACGCTGACACCACTATCGGCGGAGACGCCACTTACGGGGACCGTGTCTAGGTGCGCGTCACTCAGCGTTATCCAGTCGACGGGACTGGCCCTTGAGAAGGTGACGCCGAACGCTATGGAGCATCACGATTACAGGGGTGCCAATCGAGCTGGGGAGCTTAGCAGCGATTCGGTAGGAGATACAAAGTGTATAGATAATCGAGAACAGAATATTGGAATGATGGACTTCCACAGGTGTACACGATACTGATCCGGTTGCCGACCGAGAGCACGTGTTCAAACAAATATGGCGCCGAGAGACCCAGCATAAAGATGTACCACGACGACATAATGGCCTTTCGTTTGAGCAACGCTGTGGAGGGTGCCGAGGTCGATGACGAGGAAGGCATTAGGGTTCTTCATCTGGCTGATAGCCTTATGACGAAACAGTCCACCGTCCTGAGACGGCCCTCGCAGATGCCGGATATACGGATTCCATTGAACGCGAAAAACATCCCGAAGGCCGTGGCGGGTAAAGGACTGCTCAACAAGGCGCCGAACAAGAAGAAAAAGAAGACGCAGGAGAAGAAGGCGGAGAAGAAAGCCGCCAAGACACTCTCGGCTATATTATTGGCATTCATTATCACCTGGTTACCCTATAACATCCTGGTCCTCCTGAAGCCGCTCACCACCTGCGTGGGTTGCATACCCCAGGAGCTCTGGGATTTTTTCTACTATCTTTGTTACATTAATAGTACCGTGAATCCGGTGTGTTACGCACTTTGTAACGCCACCTTCAGGAGGACCTACGTGAGGATCCTTAAGTGCAAGTGGCACAGTAGAAACAGAAATGCTGGTAATCGGGGATACTGTCCGTAAATTTGTATGATGGACATTCTCGAACGTCGCGTATACAAAGTATTATTAAATCCTGACACCCCCCCCCCCCGCCCCCCGTATCATCTCTTTACGATATTCAAATAATGAAATTTCAATTTCGACGCGTCGCGATCTCTTTCGTCTCATCAGATTTCGTTTAACCCGAGGATCTGGTGCACCTTTTTGTTACGTGGGTTCTCGGACTCGTCCTTTCTACATTCTCGAGACGGCCCAATCGCTATTTAATTGTTGACGCGTAGACGCGCCGTCCTCGAGTCTCCAGACTTGGTTATAGCGTAGAGTGACGTCCCAGGAGAATTTATAGATACCAATCTTTGCTGGCCATGGGAGTACGCCCGATCCGATTCTGATATTTTCTATCCAGGATAATGATTGATGGGCGAGGACTGATCGACTGCCATACGGATGCTGTGCAACGTCGAAGCTGCTTCTTCGGAAACGTTTATACCTACATTCAGAATTTGGATATGTCGTTGGATCATCCTAGGAGCCTGTAAAAGAAAAGTTGCAGGATACGATTGGATCTGATCGACAACGCACAACCGTACAAAGAAATGAATCTTGCAAATTATAACGAATTTAATCAAGGATCAATAGAGACGATCATGACGGATAAATACCTTCGGTGGTGGATCCGTAGAGGAGAGAAGATAAGAAAAAAACATAATATACATGGTAACATATAGAAAGTGAGACAAACTCTAGAGACACGTTCAGAGTGCATCGTGAAGTGTTAGGGGTGATTCAGGGTGAAAATGGAGGGGATAAAAAAAAATACAAAATCGAATGCTTCCGTATTGAATGACATTCTAATTATACGTGCCAAACAAAGCTTTAAGAAATATTTCGGGTGGGTGGGGAGGGCTGTGGGAATTTTGGGTTTTTGGGGTAGGGTAACAAGATGGTGTTACGGGGAACTTCAAAAATACCAAAACGATCGAAATAAAATAAAATACAAATAATACGAAAGGATTGGACACGAAGATGAAGAATTATGAACGAGGATTATATTAACGTCAGAAGAATAAGTGGCGTGGTTATTAAATTGAAAAAAAAGGAATTGTGAATCGAGAATTAATTAAGTGAGATTTTTTCGGGCCGATTGTGGACTGATTATTTGGGTCCGATCGGTCTAGTTGCCGGTCCCATTTTGCGCACAAACGCAAGCGCACGTATCTAAAGTGCGCTCGCGCGTTCACAAACGGCACATACGTACATACACGCACACATTTTTCATAGTCGCCATTATTATGACGTCATTCACACTAATCTATATACATATACGTACACGTATACAAAAATATACTCAAGTTCACACACTAATACGTACACGTGACCACAAGAGGTAAGACACACGTGTAATGACATACGTGCACGCACACTTACCATACACGAAGATAACGTATGTCGTACGACTTTTTTTAAACGTAGAGTATTGTAAACACCGATGTACTCAGTCTATGTTTATATACGTGTTTTATATTAACGAGAATTAAAGAATTACGAGTAAGATACCGCGGGAGTATTGTACATTGAGTGGGTAGCATGATCGACCAATGGAAATAGTCGAGTGTCACTGCTGCGAGAGGTCTGAATAAACGAGAAAATTGAACACGACTGTGAATTGAATCGGCACACTCTCCTAGAGGAGACTAGACAGGGAATTGAATTTGTTTTACGCGATGCACTGAAACCGAAACACAGAATGCTTTATAAAAGAAGAAAGAAAAAAGAAGCAGTGCGGCAGAATATCCATAACGTTAAACGAGGTGCAGTCGGAATTTATTTTCTACGTAGTTTAAAGCTAGTTGCAAATTTTTAATGATTATTAGAACTACGATAAGTTTAATGGGACGATATTTTTCAATGTATAACTCTATCGTTTGTTTTTCTATGTAAATGATATAGGTCGAATCTGATTGCACTGCGTGCGTTGTGGCTACTGGAGGGAGATGACGATTCATGAAGGGCTGTTGTTCGATTTTTATTGTCTTGTATCTGCCGTGCACACGTCTATGGTGTACGGTAAGATTTTATGTCAAACGTGAATTGGGATACTGAAAACGGGATGAGGATACTTTTAGGAGTATGATAGAGGAAAGAAATGCAAAGAAAAAAAAATTGGAATGTGTACCTCGCTGGAATCGTAGATTTAGATTGTCGTTTGTCTCGAGTGCGTGTGTTTGTTCTACCTTAAAGCATTGTATATGATAAGACCGTGTGTATTGCATTATAAATACTTGTATAATTTGATACAACACGATGTAATATACAATGTTCTTTTATCTTGACTTCCTGTTGCTGCTTCGTGTCTCTCATAGTCCACACGTGTACTTCCCATAGCCGCTGTCCAGTTTGTATGCGGATATAAGAGCCTGACAATGAGCACGAGAGAGAAAGAAATGAAAAAAAGTTGGACATGGTTTTAAGGACTTGGAGATACGGAGAATACAGCATAGGAAGTAGAGAGAGAGAGAGAGAGAGAGAGAGAGAGAGAGAGAAAGAGAGGAATACAGGAATACAGAGTGGGGTATATGTGTATAAAAGAAAGAGCGAGAGAGACTATAAAGAAGAGAGAGAAAGTGTGATCGACAATGATGCATATTGGAGAAATTATAATATAGGTAACGTGAATGCTCGGGATGAAAAATGGCGAGAAAGAATTACGAGAAAGAGAGGCCGTTTTTTTACTCTATTGTAATTACTGCAAGTTACGACGATGACGATAATAAAAGATATTGGCGAATCATGAAAAGTGACATCAGGCCCCATTTTCTTCTACCATGTTTAATGTTAACGAATGGATCAAGAAGAGGATCGTTTGTGGGTGCGTTTATCGAAGAATTTTTCATATCGTTATTTCCCTTGCTGTTCGTCAATATTTCCTCTTAGAAACTTATCAAATACAATTTTGAATTGGCATTGAATCTCATACAATTGAACTATACTTAATACTTCGGGTCTGAGGCGAAGGACTCTTGGTCTGTATCGTCTTAAAGACTCTTTATGACCATATCAGCCTACCTATCTATCTAGTTAAATATTTGTCTACCTACGGACACGTTTATTTTGTAAAGTCTTTAGAGGACTCGGCGTGATTTTTCCTTCTAGGTAATTGCAAAGTGATAGGCTGTACGTCCTGAACTTTACGAGGATCATGGCTGGTGTTCCGGAAGCTGATCTTCAGGTTAGGCACATGCTGCTCGCCAGCCCAGTCAAAATTAAAAACCGGTGCCTCGGAATGCAATTCTGAATCTGGGGTATCAGCCGGCGTAGTAGGTGTTGTGATGTAAGGACTTAAATCCTGTTGGACGACATCGGGCACCCTCTGCAGCGTGTCTGACCAGACTGGACTACAGTTCCATTGCTCAACAGAATCCGTAGGTTCCATCAAGGTGGAACCCTTCCCTATAAGCCTCTTCTGGGTGAAGATCCTTTCAGCACAGCCTTCCGCGTAGCTCTTGTCCAGGTCGGTGATGTTATACTTGGGAGATTCGCCTGCGTACTGAACCGGAAATTGACCTAACTTGCCTCGGTAACTTGCGTGCAGGTAACCCTTCGACTTGTGCTGCTTAGCTGTGAAGTTCAAGTTGTGCGTTAATGTCTGCAAAGTGCGAGTCTCGTGATCCGAACTGTTTATGGACATGTCCACTGGTTCAGCATCTTCGTGGGGTAATCTGCTCTTCTGCAAGGGATAGTCACCCTCCGGTTTTCCGCAGTGGCTCTCATCCATACTGTACGACGGGGAAGATTCTATCTCGTGAGGAAGTAAACCACGTCTCATGTAGTCATGGTGACCATATGGAACACTGTGATTCTGTTCTGGTGGAATCCCATAAGTGAACTTGGTTTGAGAGGAATACTGATACAGCCAGGAGCTTGATCTCATCACTTCAGCCTCTTTATCGCTGGAGCATATTAATAATTTTTTGATCTCATGAATATTACATTTTCTATCGTTACTCTTGGCAAAGAAATTCTATTTTTTTTTTATCATACCTGAGAACCTGATTGGTACAGACAATAATGGGATTCTGACACTCTTCAGACGTGTCCTTTACTTGAAGCACACAGTGTACCCAGAACCATCTACCCGATCGACTCTGTAGCCTCAATAATGCTGTACTAGAACGTTCTTGATCGGACTGTATAACTACAAGATTATTATAGTTTTATTTGAATAAGATATGAAGGTTCGGATCTAAATTTATTATATGATACAATTTCAATACCAGTTTGGTGTTTGCAGTATGCAGTTCGTATGCAATCCCAGTGCAGTAGATTGTACCAGGAGACGCCAATGAGTTCCGCACGTGTATACTCTATGTGACTTTCTGCACTGAAATAAGGAAAAATTGATACTTGTATACCTTCCATCCTTTATACCTACTATTCAATGCATCGTAGATAATCGAATGGCGTCACTTTTCTTACGGCTTACGTTTTATCAATATGAAGGTATTTCATGTCCATAGAATGTATAGTAGTGAAGATATTTGTAGCACCCTGTACAACGCTTTCTCGAGTTTCTGGCAGGACGACAGGCGTGCACGAAGCCAGAAAAACGGATTCGTTGCGATTACAAAGAGGAACGAACGGTAAGTAGTGACCCTCCACCAGAACGACCTGAATTATGAAAAATGGTACTTTTAAAATCCATCGACGAGTTTATTTTTTTTAAGTGACATATTTTTTATTTATTTCTTGTCGGACTTTCACTGTATCATTTTTTTTTCGTTTGTCAATCTTAAAAAAAAAATCCTTTTCCTCGTTGTATTATTCCGAGGACAAAAGACCTATTTATACAAAAAGTAGTTACCGATGTAGCTCTGTACTGTAAAATTAATAAATCGATTAACTACGCTAGTTCAATATCCGTTCTAATACAGAGAAGAGTTCACTGATCTCGTTTCTCTATCCCTTCCATCTCCATAGAGTATTCTACGAAATAATATAAATAGAGTGCATAAAGACTGAAGAAAATAATGAACATTTTAGAGCGTAATAAATAATCTATATAATTACATCCTTTTATGCTGTTCGTAATGTTTTTTTGTTATGACCAGTATAAATTAATCCAAGGGATGGTATTTCTTTATATGATTTCAATATATTTATACCTTCTGGTCTCCAAAGCGTAGTTGTCTACGAGAATTTCTGGAAACATTAATCCTACAAAGGAACAATCTTCTGTCATTCGGAGCGGGGGTGTTTCTGGCAAGTTGATTTTGAACCACCATATGATCCTGTTTGTCTATAACGTCGTAGACACTGTCACCATGGATCAAAAGATCTTCCTGGAATATTTCCTTACGTTGGCTATTTCTTTCTTTAATTTATTTATATTCTATTAACTGCCCTAGAGAAGTAGATCATTATTTTTTACCATAGAATGACCTAGGTACTCGGCGGCATTTTCTGATATATACAGTAACTTCCCTTGTTGAGTCATCATCATGATAAACACGGACATAGCCTAAAGCAAAGAATCCACGTGAAATACAAAATCAGAAAAAATCATAAGGATTGAAAAAAATATCATCACATAAAAAAACAATGAAAAATTACTTTGGAGAATCCTATATTGGGCGTTGGAATGTTTGTTGAGTCGGATGGGCTGCTTTTCAAAGCTGAAACAAATGAAAGAAAAATGTCGAAAAAACAATTACCAGAAGCATTATTTTGTTTTGCTTAAAACGCCGACATATAAGATTATCGATATACATTATCCTTCTTCTCAAGAAGTACAAAATTTGTGGTCACTTGATCAAATATTTCATTTGGAATTTTTATTCAGTTTTTCCTTTTTTTTTTCCAAAGAATACAAGGTAGGGTATGTAGCGCCACGGTTCCACAGTATTACGGGGCAAGATGGGGAACCACGGGGTTCAGTACGGGGGAGTATGGGTTACAGGAGCGTGAGAGTGTTGTTGCAGAGGCCGAGAGGTCAGCGGATCACCCGGAACTCTCGCTTAGACTCCGCAGAGTTTGAGCTCGCTGCAGTCTTACCTTCTTGCCATGCCTTGTCTTACATTTGCCTCGACTACTCTCTGGCTAACTATACAATCCTATAAGGGACTATAGCAAACGGTATAGTACATGCTGGACTGTATATTTCACATCAGTATGCTACTACGATGTAGTCGACTGCGAATCTATAGTGAAATTCCATTTTCAATAGGCACCCTACCTACCACCTACCAACCTACCGTATGGGTTGGTTAATGTTATTCTCAATCCGTACGTAAATCTCTGTAAGAAACTGTATCGTTCGATTATTTATACAAACATTACTTTAAATATACCAAATATACATTTTCAATATTCAAAAATTCAGGGACAAATTAATTGGCATACTGTTCGAAGAAATTTGATTTTGCATCTTAAATCATATTCACAGAGTTGATTGACTGTGTATAGTAAACCTTAACACATTATTTCTGAAGATAAATATTGACAAAAAGTTTTTAGATATAATTATATTTAATGTACAATTGCGGCACTTGGATTTGTGTGTTTTGCAGAGTTTTCTGTATCGTTTGATGATATGAAATTTTATGGAGTTGCATAGTGTAATATTTTTTGAGAATATAATATGCGGGTACTGAAAATTGAGTAAATCTTTGTAATTTAAGATACGATGCGTATTAGTAGATGTTCGCTTAATGATTATCTTGACTGTTACATACAACTGAGCGATTCTTTGGTTAGTGGGTAAGTTAATTGATGACGTTTTAATTAGATAAGTTTTGCCATTAGGAAGATAGAAATTATTTATTAGAAATCAATGGCAGAGACTATTTTAGTTCCTGTTACTATGTTTTTTTTTTAAAAAGAATTGCTCTGGTATATACCCTTATATACATATGGTGAAATAAGTATTCATTCTGGTAATTACAAAATTGAATAACTTCAACTTGAAGTGAAGCATCTTAGAAAGAATATAAAAAAGAAACGAATAATTTAATTGTAATAAATTGAGTATATGCAATAACGATTAACCCGTCGCAAACAAATCACTATTTTTAATACGCCGTGGATTTCAATTAATAGTCGATCCACAAGATTTATTTCAATTAATACTAATGAAAATTGCTAATTCAAACTCTCTCCGTATTCCATGATTCGTTTAATTTAATTTTGAATAAATATTCGATTGGACTTGACACATCCGAATTCACAAGAGTAAAATAAAAAAGATCAACGATGATTCGATATTTGTCAAGTCAATTTTTCCTACTAACTTTTTTCACAGAACAACCTAGATATTTCTAAGAGAAATTAAATCTCAAAAACCCAAAGCATTGTAAAGAATAAAAGAAAAAGTGTCGATTGTATACCAAGAGGAGAGATAAGGCTAATAACAATAAAATAATAGTACGTTGAAGCTCCAAGTAAACCTAAAGGATCGGTATATAAATCGGTAAGTACAAATAAACCTCAGTAACGTATCATCAAAGCTAAGTACATCATAAAGATTGCAATTACGTCTAAAAACTTGGAAGAAATATTAGTAACTGCCAACTGAGTAACGTGGTGAGCAAAGTTTTCATGCGATCGGATAAACGAACGTTACCAATCGTTACTGTCAATTATCAGAGTCAAGTAATCCAACAAACTTCTACAAGGATCGGATATCACAGAGTGCCGACAGGGGGAACGTAGCCATAAACATTCCCATGTGAAAATAGCGATGGACGAGCGCGCGCGCTAATAATATGAAGACGAACGACGTCTTTAGCATAGATGGGGTTACGATGCTTTTACGATCTGCCGATTAGCGCTTTAGCGACGGCCACCCGTCATCGAGTAAATAAGAACGCGGAAATCACAGGATTTAACTTGCGTGTGGTCACAAGGGATATATAAATTATGGCGGCCATGTTTGAATATTTTGATTTCGTTTGTTTATTTTCAATTTGAAAATTTGATTAACGCACTTTATTATTTTTCAACGTATTTTATATATAGTACTACGATCGATAACGGTTGCTTACGTCTGCTTTTGATAGGCTCACGTTTACACTTTAAAAAATTGTACTACGCGATTGCGTTTAATGGGCAAATTCCAGGATACAGTATTAACATTATTTTGCTTAGCATCGTTAGACTCTCGCCCGATCGATGTTACCGTTCTTTCGACAGTACCTTTCACGAGGTCCTTTGCAGGACTTTGCATAACCATTCTCGATCTACAGGTCTATCCAAGGTAAATGATTCATCGAACCAACCGAAGAGATTATCGAACCAACAGCTATAGGTCGTCTGCACGAGAAACTTAAAGCCGTAGCATTTGATAGTAGCATAGGCTGTATATGTTTTATAATAGCTTTTCTGTGATTTTAGTTAATCTAATTGTAATTTTTTATTTGAGCAATCTTACGTTGCAATGTATAAATCAGCAATATAGGTTATGTACTTAGAAAAATAAATTTTAGAATTTTAATCAATATATAATTTTGGATTATTTCATTTTTTATGCTTTATCAGAATATATAGACATCATTTATTTTGAAAGTACCAAATTGTACAGGGGGCTGAATAATCAATACCAATTGATATTCCGTGTAAATCCGCTCCGTCGCTTGCTGCAGTTTGCCAATTCCATTCATTACTGATATTTATATTGTTCGTGGACTCACCTTGCTGAAAGTAATTAGCTTTTCGTAGGAATACGCAAACCAGTGCCATAAGCTGCAGCTGGGAAAGTCTCTGTCGTGTCGAGGGTGGAAGTGGCAGGAGATCACGTAGATTTGCAATTTCCGCGTTTATCAGGTCCCTTCGCAATTTGCTCGCACCTTTCGTTGATTTGCTCGCATCTATCCTTCAAGCACACATCAATATTATTATATTGCATAGCAGTTTATCAAATTATCATTTGGCCGTATTACCAGCCGATAAATATTATTTCGCGTCCTTACTCGGCAGCCGCTTCAACCGTGCACACGGTTAACTTCGCGTTCTCGTTAATCACTGGCATTTATAATGACGGACTTAGCAGTGCTATAAGTTTTCACGAGTTTTATTAAACGTTCATTATAACGTCAATCTAACATTTATTCCTCACGCACTTCACTGTCTGTGCCGTAACATAAAATAACAAAGCACTGATTGTAATCCCTTGAAATAACATTGATGTACCGAATCAAACAATTATACCAGTTCAGTTACAACACTCTTTAACCTATCTCGAAAACATTAAGAAAAGATTATCAAATCATTTTTATAAAATCGTCCGACAAAATTTCCCATGTATCTTATTCGTACACCGTTTCAAGCACCATATAACTTTACGGTATTTGTATCAAGGTACGTACTCAGAAAACAATATTTGCTTAAGTTAATAACCGCGGGACGAATAGTCACACTGTGGTACGAATCACCGCGGGGAAGACTTACCGATTGAACATATTTCGGTGACCAAGGGGACATTAGTAGCCGATAGCTGGACGACGTCGAACGGGACATCCGGGTCGGCAGGTTCGCGCGAAACTGCAGCTGCAATCTAACATCCGGGTCATAACGCGCTACTACACTGAACACGTGGATACTGGCGGAGGCTGCCTTTCTGGCTGCAATACACTCACTCGCTCGCTCGTTGCTCGCTTCCTTGGGTAGCTTACTTGCTTGCTTTCTTGCCTGCCTGCCTGTCTGCTGTCTGCTTGCCCCTCTACTACGCTGTCGTACCTTTACTCGCTCGTTTCATCGCTAGCGCGAACGTTTCTTCGCTCGCTCGCTCGCGGGTCACGATCGCATAGTCTTCTGACTCCCACTACTACCGGCAACGTCTCTTCTGCATGCGGTTTTACGGGCGGTTTTACATGGAATTACTGCGCTCGGAATTTTTGTATTTAACCTGCCTGTTCGCGAATCGTTGACTGTTTTGAGGTTAAGAATGAACTTTTCTTTCTTGAGTATTTGGAGGTTATTAAATGTGTGTCTGCTGTGCTTTATATTTGGAAGGTGGTCTTGGGGATATATTCAATAATATTTTCGAGCTATTCTGTTTAATATTTTATTCGTCTTTTTTATCGTTAGATTATTCTATATATTTATTTTTTTTTAAGGAATTTTACGGCAAGTTACAGAAAAGATGTTATTGGTATGTGGTATATATAATAGCGCCGATTTATCACGTTTGCTGGGTATGAAACTTTTACTTAATGCATAAGACTAGATATCTATATCACTTCTAGTTCAGGTCGTTAAAACGAACCCAATCTCCCAGACTATATATATACCTTTATTACAAGTATCAAGTATTTTCTAATCAGCGAAACACGCCTCCCTTTAATTTCTAACAATATCTTTTAAGGCTGGACGGATGATTAATCTACAAAGAAGCGTCAAATTGCATGTAGCCAAGGACTTTTCAAAATGTCCTGGAGATATACGTTATATCGTATTATTACACTTAAGAAAAGTTTACGAACGTTGTTCAACCAGTGACTGTCATTCTACGAAGACATCATAGAAAAATATTTAAATCAAAGGACCAAGGTATCCCTTTGAGATTCGTTCTACAAGCTTTAAACATTCAAGCCACCGTTCGTATTTTCTGTTGAAAATGCTGCGCCGATTGAACCCTTAGGTCGAGTATCTGTTAGAACAAAAAAAAAGCAAGAGGACAGGTGAGCTCCGGCTTAAACAGGAAGTGACGATAGTATTTCCCATTAGAGGTGCACAACAAAAGTGAGATTAAAATATCGATTTTCCTCTAGGTACCCACATTATATCTATATACCGTTAAAAATTACTGTATTATTATTTCAGTCTATGCGAATGTATAATGAAAATTATATATACTTTGTATATAACTGTATACGTAGCAAAAATTAATATTTACCCGACGTCTCCTTTCTTCAGCCTCTGCCTGCCGTTTCTGCAATAACTGCAACGTGATTTCTGGCTGCGGCAACTGTTGCTCCTCCAACCGTTGAAATCTCATTGGGGGATGTTTTCTGACTAGACTTTCACCATCACGAATAGGCACCTCAAAGGCCAAGGGAGAACCTACGGATTAATCCAGAGGTAATATGATCAGCTTTGAGAAAATATAAATGTAGTCGTAAAAATAGTCTCTCGTTATCAGCGATTAGCAGAACCATAGTGCTTGGCATTTTTATTTTTCTTGTCAGCAATGTGTGATAATAACATATTGATTATCGTTCACACGCCATTACGGAGTACAGCGCGTAGGAGCACACGCGAAGATACTGGAAAAGTAAACTCGTTCAATAATTCACTTCCTGAAGTAATTCATTATTGAATTATTATGCAGTTCGTTTAAACATTTTTATTCGATGCTTACCTCGCTTCCTCGGCGTCGATTCTTCGTTCTTCGCGCTCTTCTCGACTTTTCCGTTCGCCAAAGGCGCCGCGCTGGGCATTACTTCGCTACTGGTTCCACAGCCCATCTCCAAAGGCGACAATTTACTCTCATCTATGATAAAGGGACGTTAAAATATTATTCATAATAAGAATATAAATCCGTATAAAAGAACCAGAAAAAAAGAATCAGAAAAAAGTAAACAAAATTACTCAGAAAACCTAAGTTTACAAAAGTACAGACGTTACCGGGGCCACGTGACTATTAGCGAAATATAAAAATGTTTTACTACATGGCAAAAAGCAAGGTTGACACGAGATAAGACAAAACTTAGAACATATAATTCTGCTTTTAACGATCGCTTTTATTTCTTCACACACTAAATAAAGTCGAACGGTAAAGCGGTAAAAGCGGATCGATAATCTAAATGACTTTAACGCAATATCTCTTAACGTTGATATTATTACAAAAAATATTTTTTTCGAATTTATTTTGTCAACACTATGATTTTGTCAACGGTACAAAAAACGAGATACTTACCGAACGAAGAGCACACGGCAAAGTGGTCTTAGAGGGTAATGAGTTATCGAAGCCCGCCGGCACCGACGACAGTGCCGATTGGTTGAAAACACGGAGGGGATTCCGTTGTGAGTATTCGCCACGAAGAGCGGCTGCGTGTCCCTTGATTCTTATATTTATTTCTAAAGTTCGAGGGTGTGCGTCAGCTTTTATTTATCGCATATGCTTGTATGGTTTCTATTATCTATATAAGCGAATGGGTGCGAGGTGGAAATTTATTGACCACGCAAACCCACGACAAAACTCTTGTCGATGGGGAACAACAACGAGTCTGTTGTGTTTCGAGGAAACTACCCTGTAGCTATTACATACGTTTCATACCACATTTGAATATGGGATTTGCGTATAAATTGCGCGTTTGAGAGATTCTTAAGCGTCTGTATTTATGAACTTAAGTATTAGGAGTACATATACTTTCAAAGGTGAGAAGAAATTTGAGAAATCTGTAGAATTGTTAGTTTAATTGATTTTAGTAACATTGGGTTTGACGTAGTTCATTTCTTTATGATGCCTCTAATATGCACAACCTTATATATTTATAACTATAAAAATATAAATTTTTGCTTTGGAAAATTGAATTCTAGGTAGTGAGATTTTATATGTAGATAAATTGTTATTATAGATGCTCAATAGAGTATATGGTTGAAATACAGTACACCCTGTACATACTGGGATCATTGGACGGGGTTCGTGTGGGGTCAGGCGTTCTTGAAAAAAAACATTGAATATCCATAGTATTTCTTATCATTCCTTATCCTTTAGAGGGATCAGAGTTTCGTTACTTTACTGTTTCTAGCTTCTTAGAGAATTTCAGTGTGCATTATTACATTGATCTAACTGCAATGGCGTCGGTTAAGACAACATTTAAAATGCATGCATTTTACAGTTCATAGTGACGTGTAATAATAGATGCATAGCGTGTTGAGTAATTTTTCTTTTTTATTTCATCGATTTTTTTCTAGCTTATCTATCATTAGAAAACTGCCTTTCTACGTGTCCCTACGTTATTGTCTTTCGCTATTTTAAAATCATGCAAGCATTATTTCAATTCTGGTTCATTGCCCGTCCTTCAAGATAACGATGAAATTTTCAAATAATACGATATTCGCGCACAATAGACTCGTAGATGTATGTGGCGGAGGTATGTGAGAATTATTAGTCGGCAATTTGTGTTGACTATATTATTTAGTCAGCTATATGTATTAAAGCGTGGCCCCAGCCAGGAGTCAGGTCATAGTACTACTCGGGAGAAGTCAAGTTCCTCTATACGTCAAAGTCCTTGTCGAGGGTCGTTGGCTGAATTTTGTTGTATATCGTCACTATATGTATATTCTGTAACACTGGTTCAAGGCATTGTTGTGCACATTTTCATGTAGGTGTGTACTTCCTTAGAAGAACGACGGATCGAAGTTGGCAGAGTGATTAATACTGATTCAAAATTGCCAAGGGATATTTTGTATAACAACAAGATGTTTACTACTTGTTGTAATGGGTATAACAAGTACACGGGTAGTATGACCTTTTTAAAATTTCTATTTTGATTTTCATTTTGTCTGATACTGAATCTATACGTGCTTTTTAGCGCGAGAAGAAACCACTGCAGTTGAAATACTCTGAATAAATAAACTCTTGCTCTCTGAAGAATTTGTATTAAAAATTGCGGAATCAATGATGCAATGACTTGTACAATGATACAGTGACATAAGTTGACTATTTATTCAAGCTTTTTACTTCGTTTTCTACTGAAAAATTGCTTTTTCGTTACTCAACTGCTTAACAGTTAAAAATTTCGTTTGTTTAGAACCAAAGGAAATTTTTAGGGATAACTTTTTCCGTGTTTCTTAACAATGTTGGTATATGCTGTTAAAGAAGGATAATTGCTGCAGGTATTGTCAAGTTCCTATTCATCTTAATGTCTAGTATGTATGTGAGAGGGACACTAGACCGTATTTTTGTAGTGGAACTGAATTATAATGGACGCCGCCAGAGCCTATAAAGCCTTGCGGTCCAAATTTCTTGAATCATTACTTACCGAGTGATTTGGATGTACCGACTTGGACGAGTTTTCGATTGCCTATGCACAGCGTGGCGGTCGTCGTCTGAACGTGGCGTCTCTAGACTTCTTACTCGGTGAGCAACTGCTAGACCTACCTTGCGGTAAAAAACGTTATCTTGTATTTTAACATCAGTGTACCTTAAGAAAATATATTTTCAAACACAGAATTCTCGCTAACCACAGAATTGCAAAATTAGCTCTATCTAACGGTAGGTAAACGAAATTGCACGAATGTATGTCATGCAACAATCGTAAGATTTGAAAAGCAAGATTCTAAGCAAAAGAGTTCAGCTCTCCTCTAACAGTACTGGCTGAGTAGTACCTAAAAATGTAATCAAGGACTTTGAAATTGGTATTTTTGGTATTTGTCTCACATAGGGATAAATATAAAAAACGAAGAAAAAGAATTGATACTATTTCAGCGAATGTAGGTAAAGTTGAGAGGAAGGATTAGTATTTTTTCTTATAGAATTATAAAATTGTGTGTGGCTTTGAGATAGAACCATTTACTGAAGGAAGGAATCATAGACAGGAAGTTAACATTGTGGTCGCACGTGCCTTGCCAATCCACTAAAAGGGTTTCAAGTTTCATATGTGCGTAGTAAGGAGTAACTAGATATTCCCGATATGCATGCCATTTAAAATGTATCGTGTTTCGCGTTTGTCCTTGCATTCAAATGTCACCTGTACGATTATGTCTATATACTGCACACAATGTTTGTTTCACTTTATTAAAAACATTTTTCTCTTATAAATAATGATAATAAGGGATCGGAAAACTATCACATGGAATTAAAAGCTAAGTCAATATAGATTTTATGTGAGTTATATTCTACGTTTAATTTTTCATTACCACTTTTTGCATCTAAGATCAATTCAGCTGTGAATAAAACAATGCTATGGCTGGATCTTCTGATTCGCAAGTGATAAGAACGTCACGAAATTTGTCGAGTATTTGTAACAGTTGGGATCTGCGAATATTTTCCAAGTACATTATCTCTTCCAAGTGGTGACCGCCTGTGAAGTATCCTAATCTGCATAGTCTATCCATTAACAACATATCGTCTGAAGCAATTGGAAAGTTGTCGGATTGGTATTCAAAAATGCCACGTTCCTTATCTATTGGCAACTGGATGTCAGTTTTGGAATCGCTAGGTGTTCCTTTTGGCGTATCGTTCATACCCCAACTGTGATCATTTTCTGTTAGTCCAGATGGACTAGGATCATCTGAACTTTTTGTTCCCTATAAAAACAATATATTTTTTTAATTAGAAAAACTGAACTGCACAAAAGATAAATCACAGATATAATTAATTCAAAATATCTACCATTATGATGCGACCGTGAACAGTAGGCATATATTGTATATATGTGTGAAGCTGCAAGAGCAAATGATTTTTCAGCAACCAAATGATTATTTTCACCAGCTGCGTTTGCTGTTGCGGTTGGCTCAAAGGATTTAACTTTTGACTAATTGACGTAGGTAAAGAGAACTCACTGATTATCTGTATGAACAATAATTACAATATATTAGGTACAGATGATGAGATTTCATGTTTGATTGATGCATACCTGTAACAGACAGAGTCCTGGAAATTCCTCAGAAAATGCATCTAGCAGCTGAGCAGTTAAAACGGCATCGGGTGAAACAACATAAACGTTACTTTCACAGAGTGGATATATAATTGTAGCTTTTGCCCAGTAAACCAAATGTCCAGTTAACTGGAAAACTTGTGTCAATGCTAGATCCGAATCAGCAGCCAAAGTCTGTAGACTTTTTAATGGATTGTACATTTGTATGAGACGTCTAAGAGCTGGTGACGAATCTGTTGGTAATGAATCCAACAAATCGTGAGGTTCAAGCAGCAACAACAAACCGTGGTATGGTCTAAGGCTGTCTAAGCATCTGTGATTAATTATAGAATAGTTGAAATGAGCTTTTCCTTCCTTGATAAGAAATTCAAGTAGATCAAGATAATGTAATTCGATCGTAAAGACGTACCTATCTATTATTTCTGGATTCATGATAAATCCCTTTTTATGAGACTGATGAACCTTTTGAGGTAAACAGAAGCTCACTTGGATCCATTTGTTGATCATTATATTGATCACACCTGAAGTACATAAACTGTTGAACACTGACTTCAGATCTCGAGCAAGTAAGCTTTTTTGTAATATCATTTCATATGGTGATTCATCACAATCGCTCTCTTCCTCTGACCTAATAAAGTATAATTCTTAAGTTATCAATTAATAAGGTACTTTACAAACATTTTATAAATTTAATGTTATGTAATATAACGAACTTTTACTAACTAAATACCTGGCTGCTACCTCGTCGTGAGTAGAAACCATGATTTTTATTTCTTCAGAAAGAAAACCACATCGCTTTTCTTCGTGTCTTAATGCTATTCCTAGTCTGAAAGAAAGAAATACATATTTAAGAATTTCAGTTAATAATACTATTACATACAATACGATTTTTTTATTTTGAATTATTAGAACTTTGTTCTTCGAACAAGAGATAGTTAACCTTTTGCTAAGATCGTAATAACACTTGACAACCGAATGGCTCGCTTGGGCAGGAAGAGCAAAAACAACATTGAAAAGCATTGAAGAATTGACTTCCTTCAATCCACGTGATGGTAAAAGTGTCGGATGTCCAACAAAGCGGACATTATTTACTTTAAGCTCAAACTTTAATTCGCAGAGCTCTGGTTTCACAGCAAATAGGGTAGATAAAACTTCATCAGAAAAACCAGTCAAGTTTCCATTGCTTATATTGGAAGTTGGACATGGCAAGGACTGTAAATAAAATCATACATTTTAGTGACAATGCTTAATGACGTCGTTATTAAGAAAAATTAACTGGTAATTACATGTGCTGCATGATATTACCTGTAGTAAGTCCTCTGATATAGTTAACGAGTATGGATTTTTTCTTCTTGTACATTGATTAGAATCTCGAACATGATTTGTTGTATGAGGATAACGAAAGAGCATTCGATCTCCCTTGCTGTCACTCTTCACAAGAATTATACTCAAAGGATTGATTTCCATTTTAAGTTTGACAGCGTATATGTTAGGTTAGGGTTTACTTGCGCCTTCAATTTTAAGATATTTACAGATACATTAAAACTTTGGCAATAGTCAAAACTTTGTCTTGAAATTAAGATATCACTTTTTTTTACATATATGCTGTTTTATAGCAACGATATAGATACATTCTTTAAAACATGACTGATTGCCGATAAGTTTGACGTGGGAAACTGTATTAGTCAGTGTTCCAAAGACGCATGTGTTCCTTTTTAAAGTATCTATCGCAAAAATAATGATTTTATAAAATTACTTGAAAAATACATTTTATTAAATGTAGTGAATGGATAATTGCACATTTATAAAAATAGAATCATTTTTGTCATAAAGGAATGTTTTTAACTGTAATATCAACATTATTATATATAAAATATCTTCAGCAAGAAATCATATAAAGGTTTTACTTAAAATAACAAAGTTGACTTGTAATTTTTAATGAGACGGAAAAACAATCTTAGATAATAGTAAAGTGATAAAAGTATCAACATCAGAATAACATGTAAAGAATATTAATATAATCAGTTTTTTTTTAATGAATTACTTTCTTCTTTTGCAATATATTTGTCCAGTATAGCTTCGCTAGGATAATCTGGGACAGACAGTTGTCGGAAAGCTTCGTCATCCACAAAACAGATTTCATGACCATCCTGAAACGTAACATAAATCAGTCAGTAATATGCAAATATAATCCTATTTCATAATGAAAATAATTATATTACCGGGTCAGCAAGAATTATTACACGCACTGTTGCCTTTCCTGGTGTATCTAAGGATATTAAATCTGTCAAAATTACATTGCCAGTATCCTTAATTTTCTTTTGGATTGCAGGTTGTTCAGAAAATGGAACAGAAAATGCGATACGGCCATAGGCCTTAGCATGATTGACAGTAGTACCTGTAAAATTACATTTTTACAATATTGTAGATATTGTGGAATATATTTCTTTGATAAAATTAAAAACGTACCGATATCTTCTAATTCAAGCTTTGCTTGATTATCACCATATCCTAACAATACACTTTTTTCTTGTTCTTCATAGACTTTCAAGCCTAAAATTTCTCTCCAATAACCAATGCTACGTTGTAGGTTTGAGCTAGCAAGCGTAACTTTTTGTACAGGATCTGTATGAAAAAAATAATAATATTATCATTGCACTGTCATAAATCACTGACGTGCTATATCTAAAACATAATGAAAGAGAAAACTTTTGTTCTATACAAGTATTTTCAATACTTCAGTATTATGCTATCACCTTTATCAGTTGGTTGTGGCTCATTAATGAGGTAGTATTTGTATCCACCTGGAGCTTCTAGAACAAATCTTCCATTTTCTTCAACAATTGGCCAGTTATTTGCGCGAGCTCTTTCAATAGCTTCCTTAGAGTAAATAGTAATTCCACGAAAATCATTTCCAGCTTCGTATGAAGTTATTCCATAATTATAAGTCAATTCAATGACAAAATGATTATCTTCCGGACCATATCCAACCATAGTTTTACTCCAACGATTTGCATATGGACTAAATATTGTAGAACACATTGAATTAGTACTATTAAGATACGTAAGATTATTTTTCATATCTGGTTCTTGATACAATGAACTCTTAAACATATATTTAATGATTTTTATTACTTATAACGTAGTACGTACTTCAATATTCTCAGAGTATCTGATAAATATACTATCTATTCTCTTAGGGATAATAACATGAATGACTATGTAGGATTTGAGACAGATATATAGACTATGAATTGAATTTTTAAGTATAATCTGTTAATTATCTCATGATATACTATAAGACACTGTAGATTAAAACAACCATCAATGAATTCTTTGTCATTAAGTGATACAAGATCAGCACGTTGCAATACGTAATTTTAATTAATTTACAATATTTTAAAGCTGTATACAAACCCATTGCATGCAGCATCGCAACCATCAGCAAATTCCTCATGCCTCAGTACCTGTAAAATAAGCCGAGTCATGGAGACTAAAGTAATTTTCATTCACTTTTCAAGGTAACAATATGTCTATGTATAAAGTATTATTCAGTACTCACCTTCATTCCAAGAATGTTTCGATAAAATTTAGCCGTCAATTTGCGTTCAGCAATTTTAAATACAAAATGTAAAGCCCGTCCGTTCACCATAATTGGATAAATTGACAATGATACTGACTGATTAACAACGTATGACCACTCTATTCTATGGACAATTCGCAACTGCTACTCTGCTAGTTGTTCCCAAGTCGTCGTAGTCTGCAACTGCATGTAAGATTACAAACGTTTGACGATGACGGATAGATTAGATCGGATCCTTATAAAAACGCCAGTGCTGAATCTCAATACTTTAATCGTTGGATACCATACGGTGAGAGACAATCTTTCTCTTTCCACAAATCAAAGTCCTGCATTCAAACGCAGGCGCTTGTTTGAAAATTCAGGTTTAGGACAAGAAATATTGAGAAGTTGCGAGAACTCGACTTAAAAGAAACTTTGCCTGGATATGATAATTTGAAGTCTAAAGTTCCAGTCGATAAATAACTTTCAAAGGGAATTTACTTGCTCATTCCTCATACATTTATCGACGGGCGTTCATGCAGTCGACTGCATATTACTTGTATTTCATGTTGCCGTGCTTTAAATGACTGTTAAAACAAATAAAAAAAAAGTATATCTTTTATGTAGAAGAAACACTAACAATACTGTTTATTTATCCAAATACTACAATAACTATTTAATGGCCTAGTACACTGTACACGTTAATACTCATATTGAAGTACTACATTGTATCCAATGGTTGCAAAGCATGATGCAAGCAGTTCTTGATCAGAAATATATAATCTTTTCTCATGCGTATGAATCAAGATCTCTAGATAAGAGAGGTAGACATCAAGGTTTCAGTCGTAAATGATCGTATGAGGGTAAAAGTGAAGTACCCAATAGCAAGTTATTGTTCGTACGATTTTGCTCTTGTAACTAAGGGTACGTTCTGAAATTCACTGCCAGTACTGCGAATATGATTGTATTTCTATTTAACTGCATGCAATAGAATAAGATACAACTATATTGACAATACTGGCAGTGCATTTCGGAACATATCCTAAACGTATCTCAACTTTAGCTATTTAGAGCCCTTGGTATAATCTACTCAATGTAAATTAGATCAAAGATGATAATCCTGTACTTCAATTTGTTTCATTATATCAAGAATTTTTATCAATGATAAGATGTTCAGATTCAGACAGTTTAATCCTGATTAAAATCATTAAATCTTCACGTTACACGGTTATACGCACTTTAGTAATCATTTTTGTTGATAACGTACGCGATAATTAAAACGAAGGTCGACATTTATTAATTTAAAATGTAATAAGGAATTTTTTGTATTTCTATATACAAGGCCCTGCACATGTAACTCTCCTCTAATTGAGAAATTCCGAACGACTGACTGATAATTGTTATCTACGGTGTAAGCAGAAATACGAGTACAGCTACAGAATATTAAAGGTGACTGAAGAGGGATACCGAAGTGTTGTACTTATATATAACGCTCAGGCCATCCGGTAATAAATGGCCGAAGCATAAGAAATTCATGACGTAGGCATAATGATTTATTGTAGTAAAATTAGAATAATAACAATCACATATCGTGTCATCTATCAACGAGATATAACACACATGTTAAAATGATGGGACATAAATAATTTAGATGCATCATCGATGAATTGATGCCACAGTGTTTAGAAATCACGTAACATTAAAAATATATATGTATAATATATTTATAATATGTATAAATTGTCGAGTTACTTCTATAAATATCCTCTAAAATCTTGTGTGGCAAAAATTAATCACTTAAAAACAAATTCACAATTTAGTTATTTACTTTAGGCACCAATGGTATGCGGACCCTGTCTTTGGTACATACGACCGATTCGATTTCATTACATTTTAATGAAGCAGACATGGAAGTAGTCTTCTCTACATTTGAATAGTGCATCATCTCTATAACTCATTTGGTTATCCTTCGTATTACATTACTTGCTGGTATCCATTTTTTTTTAAATTATATCCGTTTAATATTTTCATGTTTTATATTTTCCTTTAGTCTCCATTTGTTCATTGTTCATTACTGAAGAATTGATGAATATATTCGTTAATCAAGTGACGCGGTCCCAATGCACGTCCCACGACGAAAACTCAGTCTTCTTCTTTCTTCTCAGGCTTCAAGTCCGCTATTGCGTGTAACTCCTCCGGGCTGTACCTGCAAGTGTAAGCGAGAAGACGGAATTACAATTTTGTAATTAAGAACGCAGTTACGATCATGACCAACAGAGGCTTATCGCGTGACGCGACATTATCATCGGAGACATGAAGGAGTGGCATTGAGCTTCGTTGAGAAATTACCAAGTGGCGCAGTGGAAAGAAAAACGTAATAAAGAATGAACAAAAACGTAATACTCATCATAGCGAGGTAAAGTTAAGTTTATATGAATTAACATGAGCCTTTTCAATGTAGGTCTCAATTAACACTCCTTGTACAGACTGAATGAGGTCAAAGTGTGCGCACATTTCGTATGTATCTTCCAAAGTTTAATTTTTCAATTAAAGCGATCAACGTAGCGCGACCGAACAATAACTTTCATAGAATTGTGGTGATATCACATTGTAGCATTGTTTGTACGATTAGTTGAGAAAACTCACCCCAGGAGGTTCTGTAAATCACACACGAAGCGATAAACGTATCGTTTGCCGGCGGTCTTGTGTATAATATTCTTGTCGTAATAATAACGTAGACCACGACTGAGCTTTTCGTAGTTCATCTTCGGCTTGTTCTTGCGGATGCCCCAACGACGAGCAACTTCATCAGGATCGGTAAGTTTAAATTCCCAACCATCGCCAGTCCACGATATGAATCCTTGACAAGATTTGTCTGTGAGTAGTTCCAGAAGGAATTGCCAGAGCTGAATGGGGCCTGATCCAGTGAAGCAAGGACCACCACCTATCAACGGAACACGATAATACATTAGATAACGTCCAAAATGTTAATGTTCTATTTCTAAATCAAAAGGACATCGTTCTGGATGCTTACCCGCGTAACCGGCAAACATAGCGTTCTGGAGTAGTGGCTTCTGATCAGAATTGTTACCAATGGACGATGGATGATGGGGATTTGAGGAATCTCGTGGTCCAAGACCAGCAAGGAATGCTGGATGATGTGAGAGATGCTCCCCAAGAGGTCCAACACCCCATTGATCACCGCCCACACCAGTACCAGTACCACTTCCGCTTCCTGGGACTGTTTGGAACGGTGTTGCGTCGTACTGACCATAACCACCCTCGCTGTATCCTTCATGGTAGCGACCTAAGTAAAAAGCAGTATGATCAGGCTAGCTCCACAAGACCGATACAATATCAGTAATTGCAAAAAAAAAAAAGTATAAAGTACCTCGGGAGTAATTTTTAAAAGGTGGTGGTTGATACTTTGGCTCTAGATGAATGCCACTGGTGCCATAGAACTCGGGAGAGCCATCCAAACTGTAAGGATGAGGTGTCTGATGGTCCTGTGGTAAGCTGTGGTATTCGGATGTCTCGTCATAGCCAGAATAGTGTGCTGGAGTCATATAACTTTCAGTTGCAGCTGCACTGACCCGAAGATCACCTTCGTTGGGTCCCGAGCCTCCTGTCACCAGGTCACTGCTACTACCCAGACTGCTACTACCACCGCCACCGCCACCGCCACCACCACCACCACCTCCGCCACCACCTCCTTGCAGGTGATCCGTTGTTATGTGATTAGTGTAGTTCGCTGAAAATCATGTCAAGACCAAATTAGTCCAGTTATAGAACTTATTAGGCATGCGTATCATCGTGTCGAAGATCGAATAATCTTTATCATCAAAAACAATATACTTACTTTCCGTCTTGAGCTGGTTTAGATTTCGTAAGTGAATGTAGGCGTTATTGTTGTTATTGTTGTTATTATTTTGCGTGGTAGAATGGGAATTCGAGGGCTGAGTTGTGTGATTATGAGGTGGTGGCGAGGTTTCATCCCTCTGGCTGTCATCCTGACACACGGGGCTGCGTAAATGGTTGTACCCACCTGTAATCAGAACAATGAAGGAATTCACATTAATATACAAAACATCTAAAATCCCATTATCAAGACTCAAAAGGAATTGGATCTAAAGGGAATAAATTTCGCATAGTCACAAGCAGACCCTATGAGGTATACAGCAATTACATACTCCGATTACACAGACGGGGTGATTCGAGCGAGAAGCTGCTTGGCTTCCGGTTTCGACAATGAAACGTTACGGCGCCGAACATCGGAAATAATTGGACGAGAAAGATACAGGATATAGGACTGCCTATGTGCGAGTGAACGAATTACAGAAGCCTGTTGATTTTAGCGTATCTGGAACGACGCGTTGCAAAATGCGCGGGCAAAGAGAAAGGATAATTTTGTTTAACGAGTCAGGAGGTTGTACCATGGAGGAGGTGAGATGACGTGGAGCAGAGCCGAGGTTGGCTGATGAGACAAAGAGAGATAAAGGGAGTCCATGATGTAGCGAGGGAGAGAGAGAGAAAGAAAGAAGGAGAAAGAGAGAGAGAGAGAGAGAGACGCGACTCTCGCGAGTGGTCCTAGAGAGACGCGAGACGTAAAACGGATACAGGCTTGAAACGGGAGGAACGTGGGCGGTGCGTATCGACGATTGGCTCAGGCGGACTCCGCCTATCCTTAACCTCTTGTCACAACAAATACGCTGCGCGTTGAGTATCTTTCGCGTTACTCTTCTTTGGCGATTTGTCAACGCTACGTTATTGCCCGCCAAATGCCTTGCCTCTATTTCGTCCTGATTAATTCTTGGCATTCGCGGTACTCGTACCACTTTTGCTGCTCACGCAAAGCACCCTGGGTACACTGGGTGCACAGACGTTCCAAGAAGATTTTCTTCAAGCAAACGATCAGAGTACCCGAAAATTTGCCAAAAGAAACGTCAAGACGATTAAAATTTAGCCGATTCTCAGGTGACTACTGTCCCACCTTTCTTATGTGTTAATAGTTAAGAAGTCTAGGAGCTGCATAGATTACAGCACAACGATAAGCTAGAGACATAAATAAGAATAATCGAAGTAGATAATTCAAATTTTCTACCAAAAAAGCCTATCAACTTCTTATTAACTGGATATTAAATAACTTAGAACCGCAACAACCAACGAACCCTGACGAACCAATCATAGTCAAGGTATTCGTTAGTGTAATGAATTCTCAATGAAAAATCAATATCAAGTATTATCTTACTATTACATTATTTTTCATACATCTTATCTTCTCACATTATCCTACTAAAGACAATTGACGAGGTGGCGACATAAGCCTAAGAAGATAACATAAAAGAGAATGCAGTTTTTTTTGCGTCCAAGAACTAATGCCAGAGTGAGATCGACATACGTAAGTCCGTATGTATATCTGACAGTTAAAAATGCGCCTTAAAAAGAAAACCGTATGGGGTGATCAGTAAGAGAAGACCAGATGGACAAAAAAAAGGAAAGAGAGAGAGAGAGTCATGGCTCAAGGTACCCACTGGGCAAAGCATGAAGCCCAGTTTACAGCACGCACGTTTATATTCACATGCATATATATATAGGGAGGCAGATAGCTGAGCTGCATAGAGAGAGGTGGGTTACCAAGTGGGTGGATGGATGGATAGGTGGGTACGCATTTACGTACACCTGCGCTTCGTGTAGGTGCAACTCGCACCCTATTTCATGGACGGTGAGCGTGGGAGTGCAGCTCGAAGCCGGCCCTCACGCCACGCGTTCGTTTCATACGCTTAAATGCATCTTCTTGGCTGGGCTGCGGTCTTCCAATGTCGAAGAGAAAGAACGTCACTGGCATTCAGGTTAAAATCTTACCGATTCTCATTAATGGGAAGACGATAAAAAGCGAGGAACCGGAATTTATTGAGGACGATTACAACTGCGGTTAGACTTGAGAGTAAAATGACACGAAGAAATACGCGAGTTTTAAACTTTTCGCTTCACTCTTTTGGAGACTTTAGAATATTCGAGAATTTTCGAAGGCATTTTTATACGAAGGAGAGAGAGAGAGAATGCGTTTATTAAAAGAAGAAAGAATGACCAAAGCATTGAAGACTTTCAAGACTCTGCATAGCCAGCGATGATGGTCACCGGATATCGAGTGACGGATATGACGCAATATGTAGTTCTATTTAAATAGGTCGTTCTTTCTGTGTTGACCTAGGTCCTGTGACTCGTAAATTTGGCCTAACGGAAAGAGCAGACTTGCGTTTAATGCTTTATAGAACGTCTTCGGGATGTCTTGCATCAGACAACCAGACGTCATTGCAAGCACGACACCCGGCCTGTCGTTATAACGAACGACGGTTCAATGGGACATGACTATTTGCGAAATTCACGATAGTATAAAAGACAGTATAAAACAGACCTGCACAAGGGAAATCGGTCGTTCGAGAATCCTATTCGAGGACTGTTATAGCATACAACACATTGCAGTGTTGATTATTTGAAGTAACCGAAAAAAGAGTAACATCCGTACAAACGGAATTACACGGTAAGATAAAATCGTGCGAATAAATGAATAAACATTGTAAATCGAGTAGCAAATAATGTCTGATAATATTATTTTTTCACATCGACCCTACTTAGTTATTCGAAGAGACAAGAAAATATTTTATATTCATATCCAAAGAACGCAAGCGGCATTTACATTAATACAATTCCACCCTACTTGAGTATTCATAACGTGCAGTATAGAAGATCAGAGGTGCTTGCCAAATATCGTTACCATCTTGGCCAGCAGATCTGGTAGAGTTCAGTAAGATCATTTAACAAGAGCAAATAAATTATTAGTCAATATTGTAATGTAAGACGGCAGTTTAGGTAGGTAGGTAGGTAGGTAGGTAATCTCTGTCCCGTGTACCATGGAAGAAATCATCAATGAGCGGTTCAGTGAAAAGGCCGAAGAGTTGGCAGCGGCCACATCCAGTCTGCCAGCGGGAGAGAGAGAGAGAGAGAGAGAGATGGATGAAGCGTCTAAGCCATGCATCGTAAACGAGAGTAGAACGAAGAAGGACAGTGGAGCAAAGTCAAGTTGCGGAGAGAGACAAGGAGAGGAGAGGAGTATAGTAGCAGAGAGAAGTAGCAGCCGCGTATCAGCTGGACAACAGGTGCCGAAGGCGGCCAGTGAGCAAGCGGCGTCAGAAGTGGTGATCGAGCAAACGAGGGACGTAAGGAAGGAAGGAATGAGCGAGGTAGCGAATGAGTGAGAGTGAGAGAGTAGCAACGTAAGACACGAGGCACGCGCCAAACTGAACGAAAGCCCAGTCGGCGGCGTGCACAGCTGCTGTGCAAGAGAAGCAGGGTCTGTCCCGTCGACACTTGAAAATTAAAACCTGGCCCTCGGAGCTACTTCTCCATGAAGGACTGTTGCTCTCTCTCTCGCTCTTGCTTGGTTATTTGATGTTTAATAGGTATAGTGCTCTCTCTTTCTCTCTCGTTTATAATCTAAAAGTTACTTTTCAGTCTGCTGCTGCTGCTGCTACTTCGCTCTGGCAGCAGATCGTTTTTGTTACGACGAGGAAACGTGTAATGAGAAGAGTCTATTAGCCTGGGTTGGCTGTGAGAAAATAATGGGTTCTCTTAAAATCGAGTGGTTATTTTCATGAGAGTTTTGAACTAGAAAAAATTAGTATTTTTTTGTTGTATTTGAAAAAAAATTATGTTGAAATTTAGTTATCAGTGAAATTAGGTCATATGCGTGAGAAGAATGTGAACTCGAAGAAAGTAAGTAAAAACATGGATGAGTCGAGTGATTGTTGGAAAGGTGAGAAAAGTAATCAGGGTTCGTGGAGGATCCCGGAAACGGATATGAGAAAGGGCCATCGAGGACTTCCGGTGACGTATTATCGTGTCTATCTATGAGGTTCTTCGTTTTTGTTGCTTGGATTGACTTTTGCTGTATGAGGATTGTGATTAAAATTAGTCACGTAGCTCAGAAACACAGTCAAGGTAGGTAAGTAGGTAGACAGGTAGTCGGTTACACGAAATGTACCAAAATTCAGACATGGAGTGTCTCTCAAGTTTTTACGTGGCACAAAGTTATAATGAAGAATTGGAGCGATTCAAGAGCCGAGAATCGTTGCACGCAACGAATGACGTAAAAAAAAATAAAGAAAGAGAGCGGCTTCGACAACGAAAACGCACATTGTTCTCTTGACTGTCTTTGACCTGCGAACTCTCCCACAGTCGGCAATCCAACTAGCGCGATACAACGTAGACGTATTTACATTAGGCACGTCAGCCTCTAAGCGGCAATGAGTTTTATCGATATTGGATAAAATATTGCATGATATACTTAATAGAACAGAAGCGTACGACAAATAAGAAAGGCTGTAATTACGATATGTAAAAATACAAATGCTAAATCTCTACGCGTGTAAAAAGATGTAGTATTCATCGTATATGAATTATAAGTAAACAGAGTAGCGACGCTGTGCAATTGTCTTATCGTTTGTTCATAGACAAACGTGTCAACGGCAGATTAAGTAGAATCAATATTTCATGGCAAAATATGATATTCAAACGGCGACTAATTAACTCGCACGAAACGTAATGCTGAGTTCATGGATATATCGCATAAAAGCCTTGCGCACCTGTGGCTTGGCGCACGAGAGCTTAACGGCCGAAGTAACAAATAGTCAGCAACAGGTGTGCCCAAAGAGAGGGGCTTTATAATACCGTGCGAGTACCGTCGAGTGTTTGCCGTGTGTACGTGGCTTAATTCAGAAAGAAGATTCGGTTGAAATATCGAGCAACGCTCAGAATGGGCCTTTAGAAAAAAAAAAGTTCGAAAATAACTGACAGTTGTGTTGTATCAATAAACGCGGGATATTTGGAGTAGTAATTCAAGGGGCAAACTCGCGTAGAAAAATATTGAATTCATTCGCTGTGCTTCTTGTTTATAAATATTAAATATCTTTTGACGTTTAAAGCGTCACTGTTTTGACGTGTCGAAAATTGTCGATTACTTCTAGACAGGTGTCAGCATGGAAGCTACAGGTGAAAAAGGGGGTACCTGGCGTGTGGGTTGTCGCGTCGAGGGAAACCGGCGGCATCGCGTTATTCCTGCCTATGGAATGGTGATGCTGATGATGATGACTGTGATGATGATGCTGCTGTTGCTGGGGATGCGTTAAGGGTTCTGCCTCCTGATAAGAGGGATAATCCGCGTAGAAGGGCTCCTGCGCTGTCACAAGGGTATCCAACATGTGGAGAACCATCTCCGAGGATGCTGGATTAAGATTGCCTCCAGGTAGTGTGGTATTGTCGTTTGTGCTCGCGAAGGAGCCGAGGAGCGCCGCGGCGGCCGGCGCCTGCCCCGGAGGCCTCGACGCCGACGTCCCGACGCTCACGACGCCCGCCGTGACGGCGCCGTTCCTCGGATTTTCGACGATTTCACCGTTTTGCACTTTTAACGTGCGCTCTTTCCGTCCAGTCAATTCTTTTCTTTGAAATCTGGGTCAAGATTATTATTTTTTGTTTTTTATCTGACTGAAATTCTTTTTTGGCAATAAATCGTCGAGGGAATATCTCCTTAGGAAATGACCGACTGTTACCAAGATATACAGGACGTTTCAGTAGTCTTATCTAATCATTGTTTAATTGATCGTTAATCAATTAGGCATTCTTCAGTAATCCTATGAACGAACTGATTTTCAGATTTTCACTGTTTATGGGTGAGACTCGCAGAGTTTAACCAGGAGTAGTATCAGAGTCCTAGTTTGCCGGTGGTATTAAGTACAGCGCTGGTCCGCGACGAAAATAGTTTATCCGCGAGATCGTGGCTCCGACTCCTCCAAGTCTTCTCTTGGGAGACTATAGAGATGAGAGTCACGAATCTAGGATACGTAGGAACGCAGTTAAAGACTTAACGAGCGTTTAATATCACAGAAGTCACTGTAAAATCATTCCAGATACATGAGTATCTTTCAAGACCATTTTCTCTATAACGTACAATCACTGCAGAAGCACCTTTCCCGATGATAAACAGACAAAACTTAAATAATCCAAAATCATGTAAACCAGCGCACCATACGATTTAATACAGCCACAAGAACACTGGACAATTCCAACAAAAAGATCCTCTGCGGAAGACACACAAACACTATACAGCTTCTAATCGATTGGATTTCGAAATTTTCTTTTTTTTTTTTTTACAAAAATCCAAATTTTTATAATAAATGCAACTAATTTCATTCACCAATATCAAATTTTTATTGTAACACCGCCAACTAGACCGCATTCACTATCTTATTCCTTGAAGAAGTTTGAACAACGAAAATCCAATTTGGCTCCTTCGCTCTCGAAGACGCACGACGACTTTGGCTGATTTTGAATTAAAACTTCTTCTTTAACGCGATGATCATGCTGATCGCTATAACCGACCGCATATCAAAGAACGTGCGTTCTCCACACTCGGTGTCTAGGTACACTCCACTTGACGTGAGCGCGTGTGTCACTGACGGTGCCGCTGGCCGTTTCCGCTCTCGGCTTCTACTCCCGGCGGCACGTTTCCCTTCTTCCTTTCCATGGACGTTCCCCACCACCAGCACTATTTTCATTTCGTTTCGTTTCGTTTCGTTTGCGGAGCAGTGCGTGCTCCTTGTGGGCAGCTAGTGGGGGACGATGGGACCTTTCGAGTGGGGACTGTGAGATTCCTAGCTAAAGGGGATGGAGAAGGGGCACCCCAATGGTGGGGGTTGCAGACACAAACGCCCCCTCAATATTCTCTCTCTCAACCACCTGCTGCTACTCATTTCTCTTGTATTAGGTCGTTTATTCGATCCTTGAATTTCTTTGATCCTTTATCAGAAGACTGATAACTGCATCGAGGGATTGGTATTTTATTTAAAGTGACACCCCGATGAATTTTACGATCTCGCAGGCTGTTTTTTATTCTCAAGGAATGATATGGTGCTGATATGCAAACTCGATACTTAAGATTATACTTTTATATAGGGTCACACGAGATATTAAATTTATGTGATTTTCATGTCTTCGATAATTCAGAAACCTTACACGGTATTGATACGGCAATCTTGGAATTGATACCGTGAATACGTTTCCGGTTTATTTTAATTGGGTTAATGCCTGCGTGCACGGGAAATAAAGTCATTTGTACCTCGTGTATTTAAGCGTTACACTAAAAGCTTAGCTTAAGTGTACTATTTAATAAAAATAAAAAAAAAAGACGATACTCCAAGGGGAGATACGAGTTTAGTCACGGTGTGAAATTGAGTTAGTACTTTTGGTAACTTTGTTACCGCTATATAATACATCATAGGACTACTTTCTGGAACTTAGGTGAGGTTTACCGGATGCCACGAATACATGGCGTAATGATAATTGTCGTGTGTGGGACGTGTAGCATTAAGAGTGCACTTGTTACTTAAGGCATACTGAAAACCTACGAAACCTTTGATAAGTACGTCAACTGTGCAGTATTACCACATTTGTTTTTTTTTTCTCGCTTTTTCCAGAAGCGAACAGCTCTTGAGGGTCTTCGACTTCCGGGCTAAGACAAACGTGGGCATTGGTACCCCAAAGAAATTTTGTGGACTATATTATTTCTTGAAGTCAACCGAATATATGTCATTTTTAACGTTCACTTTTTTTTACTATAAACTATTCGACTAATTTTAGCTCGTTTTTACTCGAAAGCTTGCAAATAAGGCATCTGAGTCTAGGATCATCAAAAAAAAAAAAAAAAGAAAAACTCCTTTTCAGAGTAACATTGCGAAAAGGTAAACCATACCGAACGTAGTGCGATATTATCAGACCGTTATGGGGATGCCTATACGAATTATCTTTTGTATTTACAGTTACTCGTTTACCCGGTTTAACTGTTTTACTGCGTAGCAAGTATTGGCAGTGGACAGAGTATCTACTATACTTATCTCTGCGACCGGTAGTCAGCCCCGTAGGCTGGTAAACAAAAATACGATTTTAAAGATACTCCCTTAAAACCAAATCCACAAGACATTTACGAGGGTGATCTTAAGATATCGAAGCCCTTTTAAAACAGGGAATAAAAAAAGCATTAACGAGTCTCCACATACCGATACCATCTAGCACGATGAATCGTATTGAAAAATTCTGATGAATAAAACTGACGAAAAAAGCATATAACGATCGTCAAACGAATCGTCTGCTCCAAGATGTAGGTAAGCGTCGCCGCAGAAAGAAATCACAAAAACTATCCATAGGAACCGTGTATACGCTAATCTTAAAAAAAGCGCTTTTCCAAACCCAGCAAAAAAACGAGACAGTCCAGTCAAACATTTGTAGGGCCCGAAGAAATTTCATGGCAAAGGGCCAGAGAGATATTAGGGCGTTTCGCCTACGCACTCGTGAGTTGGGCCTATTTTTGAGAGGTTATAGAGAAGAAAGATTCTACGAGTGGGGGGAGAGGAGGGAGTCAGAGAGAGGAAAAGACCGAGGGGATGAAAGAGGAAGGATGAAGAATGAGGCAGGCTATAGGTTAGGGTAGAGAGGGGATTCGAGGGGCACCGGATGTGGAGAGGTGAAGTGGGGGGATCCGTACGGTGGCTCGCACGTGATACAGAGGGGACCGGAAGTGCTCTCACCCCCCTTCGCTTCGTGTCTTCATTCGTCGTATAGCCCAGCCAGGCAGCAATGGCAATAGGACTTACGACGAAGCTGTACAATACGGACACGAGCTCGATGTGCCTTATGTACCCGTCTTTTTACTCGGCTACAGCTCCACCTCCACTTTCATCCTTACCTTTTGCTCGCCTTTACCTTTACCTTCACCACAATCACCCCTTAGACTACTATCCCACTTTATTAAACCCCCTCTCGCCTTCTTACTCATTCACTGATTCACAATCGGTCTTCTTTCCTCTTAGTATGCCCCGTTGGGACCCTCCCTTACCTGCCGGTCGTCGTATAGAGACCGGTCATTGTCGTAAGGCCGAAATTGTGGGCATACCTAACTCATTATTAAAGGATCGTCGCGCAAAATGTCTGAAGCTCAGAGAGACCGGAAGTCATACGTACAGGATAAGGGATACGAGTGATTAGGGTTCGTTGTAATTGTTTGAACAAAAATGGAAATTACGCAACGTCATATTAATTTTCTTTTCTTAAATCGACGATGTGTACGAGACACATGAAAATAGAGACGTGACTGGATACAGTTACACAGTGGCGTTCAGGACGACCGGACCGGACAAGGTTCCTCGCGGTTAAGACCTAACCGTTCGTAACGTCCTCGTTCGCCATACGTCAATCGTTTACAGACAGCAATTCAGGATCGCTCGAAACGATAATAGTACTTATGTACTGTCAATCAAAGTTCAGTGCATCCTCGGTACACGGGTACCCAGAGGTCTAGAATAGCTTCAGGACATAGAATAAAAATAGGGATGAAGAATTTTAAGATCCGAGGGTTGCGTTCGGGGCGCAGGTTGTATTCATTCAGACGTTCATTCATAGTTCATACAGTGAGAGACCTCCTAGAGGGAGAGGAGATGATGGAGGTGGGGATGGTACGAGAAACTACAAAGCCTCGACTCATTCAGGACGCATGGCACGATGTGGCTGCATAGTCGTGTGGCAGTTTATGCGTGCGTGAGTACGTGAGCACGCACGTGTACGTCTCCCTCTGGACGCGCAACTCACTAACCTCGACGTAGACGACGTCTGAGTATATATACTCATACCCGTCATCGTCTTGGTAGTCTCTATGTTGGTCTCGTAGTCGCACGCTCTGTCTCTGTTCGTCGCATCTCCTTCTCTGCTGCCAGTTAGTCGTTGGGTAGGTATAGAGGAGAGACTGGAAGCTCGCGTTACAACCGGAAGTCGAGAGTAGGGTGGGGCACCGAGGGGTCCTACCCCAATATTCCTTATGGCAGATAGCTTTATAATGTCCTCGAGTGCTCCTCCCTTAATGCCCCCTAGCTAGGTATATACCACCCTGGAAAGAGGCTTCCGTGCATTGTTGCTCACTTCAGCACTCTCCTTATGAAGATACGCTCTTATACGGGGAGGACGCAGATGCGCATAAACTTGTCCAGCTACTTCAAGAGGGTAAATACGTTACGAGAGTGTTTGCCCGTGGGGCACGTGATCTGCGACCAATGGGAGGCGTGCGACGTCACACAGACGTTCGAGAGGGTGTCACTTGCCTGGGATGAAAATATTTTGACCTAGTAAGGGAGATTCTTCTAGGCTAGCCACCTATTGGACAATTCTTACTGGTACTGCAGAAGGTACGTGCGTTGTTACGAAGGGTCTTTACGCATGGAGAAAAAAAATGGCAGCCGTGCATGTATATCAACGTGTATCGTACTTAATAACGAATAAAAAGAAGATGGTGGATCGTAGATTAAATTAAAATTGCAGAATGATCGTTCAATGTATGCTTGCAATGTGAAGCGAATTATCCAGCAATGCTTTATGGACGCCATTGAAGTATAATGGCCGGCCGAGGTTAGCAGCGAGCTTATGCCGATTGCTTAATATATTATTATGATACGTGTTGGGTTGATTGACTAAACCTTTCCATAAAAGATTGATGGCGTCACAAGGTACGATCCTTTTTCGGTACGCGTGGTCAGTAAACCGACGGCATCCATGCGCGTCTCGTCGTCCGTCGTTGTCATTTGTCCCTGTCGTTGTGGATGACGAGCGACACGAAGCAGCGATACAAGACACGCTCCACACGTGTCGCCACGGACACCACCCACTATGTCCTCGGAAACCATGAGAATCCCCCTTAGAGAATATTTTATAGAAGCAACCCAGGACAGTCCGCTGTCTATATGTTGTTTGTTGAGAAAGAGAATAAAACTCGGTTTATTTTTTTTTTCCTATCGGATACATCCCTACGATAGGGTACTTAACTAGCTAAAGAAGAATGACTGTTTTTCTGCTAATCAGCCATATGACTGATGCACCGTACAATTTCTACGAATCGGACAAAAATCGTAGAAGGAGTGTGTCTGCAGAAGTCACGTGCTATTATTTCCCCATTTGTCTAGATGTTGAAATTCTTGCAGATCCAACCAGATGTAAGAATGCTGGGAAGACGCGTCTTGTCGTGGACTGGTAAATACTCCGACTATATACAGACATATGTGTATATATATATATATATATATATATATATATATATATATATTAACGTGACGTCGTCAAATATATATACAATCTCGAATTTCACGCTTGAGTTTCCATGAAAAATTTTCTGAGCGCGCGCGTAGTTATCTAGAAATATGTTAAAACTTCGTCAATACGATTCGCCAAGTATGACGTATAAGGACTTTCGCGTCAGAACCGAATGCCCAGTGTATGAATCGGTTCCGTGGAGAAGACGTCGAAAGCGAGGATAAGTGAGAGTCCAAACCACGAGGTCTTGAGGAGCAACGATACATAATGTAATAGCGCGGCAACCAGCAAGCAGAAATAATGAGTCCGTCTAACGTAAACTTTACCAGCTTGCCCCACATGCCCCTTAGGTATACCGTGTTTCAAAGCAGGCGACGACCATCTTTGCGTCACCTTCCACAGTAAACTCAATTTCGCCATTGTCTTTCCTGCTTTCTTATTAAAAAAAAAAAAAAAAAAACAAAAAAAAATGAAAAGGCGTCATCTAAACCAAGTCAATGCTCACGCATATACATGAGCAATGCGTCAATGAGAACTTGACCGCAACAAATAGAACAATATAATTCCGAAAAAAAAATGTATGAAAAAAGAATAATGTCTACCGGAACCGGATATTGGTATGAAATTCCCCAAGCAGTGACCACGACGTGACTGTTTAAAAATGTCTAATATTTAATATACAATTTCGTATGATAATTCTAAGGTGGAGTCATCGACGCTGCAGAAGAATAGACGCTCGATGGCGTCTTGGTTAGAAGCAGATAGTCCAGAAGCAGAAGCGGCGTCGGGGAATCTCTATTGTCCGCGGCGAAGCGTGCAGGCCCCGGGCTTTCCCTCGTTCACCCACGGTCACTGCTGATGACGTAAGGCACGGCTAGGTAATTGTTACCTACGCTACGAAGAGTTGGTTTATAATGTAAGTGCTCCGCGCCCGAGTGTGGGGTAATGCTGGTCATTATCTCCATTGATAAGAGCGTCGTCTTGTCGAGACCACTGTGCCACGTTGTTAAGGGCAGAGAGGCGAGACCATTGAATATCCTTGCGATCGGCCATTACCCAAAATTTCAGCTGCCATCATAAAAAATTACAGTACGCCTGACAGAGTGATTAGAGTAATCAGATACGATATTCTTCTACGAAAAATTCAACTATTGTTTTGTGTTCTTCGTGGAAGAGAAAAAATTTTATGTTTCGTATAAATCAGTAGGAATAAATTAATATATCTCCATTAATTCATTCTTACGTCTACTCGTAGTAGTCGTGCATCTATTAAGACTGCGTATGCAGGAATCGTAAAATTTCGTGAAAATACAAAAAAAAAACGATAATGAGTCTCAGCGGGTAACTTGTATTGCTGCTGCTGACCTAAGAGATACCATCGGATCTGACGTAACGATGAGAAACTTCAACGTAGCATCGCAACGCTTTCGTTCGTATTGCACAGAGTATAAAGAATAAATAGTGTCTTGTTCACGAAGAGACACGTGAGCACGCGATGCACGAAAATCCTAAATCAGAGTTTTCGCAATTCGATGTTCCTGCTATGTACCGTACGAGTATGGCTACAACGTAACATAGCAACTTCACGGACGGTAACGATGTCCTGCGAAGTCAATGTTTATCGAAATAAAAATATTTTCCATCAAATCAAATCGCCCTTCGTGTACCGCAAATTACATGTGTGGATCAAAGGGAATTATATATATATAAAATATAAAGAAATTTAATGACCACTCACCATCATTGTGATAATGCCTTGGAGGCAGAGGAATGACCGGTGCAGATGGGGGAATCGGTGCCTGGGAAGCTGCACTTCTTGGTCCTGAGGATGTTGAAGTGGTTGAGCTCGCTGGGGTTGCTGGACTTTTGTGCTCTGGGGTAGACACGTTTCCTGTACCTTGATAACCCAAAAATTCACCAAGGTCGGGCACGCAGACGCTCTCGTAGAGATTTGCCGGCACATTCTCCAGGGAGGCCTTCTCGACGTCCACGTCTATCAGAGATTAAAGTAATAACATCTGTATTAAGGTATCTCTGGACAGTGATAAATTCGCAACGGGTAACCTTCTGCAAAGTCCAGAACCCCATGGCGGATTAGAACAATTTTTCAAACGCGCCATCGCCATGTTCATTGAAATTACGTAATTCGCAGCACGGTACATTGAAAAAGATTCGTCACTCTTTTGTGTCGTGTAGTTACGAAATTCTTTTAATGCCACGAGCATACCTGTCTTATCTGTTGACTGTGTTATAAGCGCATATAAAATCAACGCCATTTTGTTAACCTTTTATCGAATCGCCGTACAGTTTCCTAAGCATGTATATTTAATACATATACTAAGCTCTTGGCAAAGTGCCTGATATATTCGAAGAGTGTAAAACGCAAGTCATATAATTTTACTTGACAGTACCAAGTGGATCGAATCCAAGATGGCGGAACAAAGAGACTATTAATAATACTTTAAAACCACAAAAAAGGGGCAAAGTATATCGCACAAAGCGTAATTTAATGAGATACATCAGCACTGTCACCGCTCTACTGATAATCGTCGTGATTCATCCGGGGGAATTTCCGGGCGCTAGGGATCCTCACGGGTTCGCGTAAAATCAAGACGATTAGAGTCTGTCCAGCAATGGCATCAGCGGCCGGCCCACTCATTCGATCCACATTGCCGACTGGAAAACTTGGGGAATTTTCGCCTGAGCGACAAACAAACATACATTGAACGACACTGTGTATACATATTATTCAGATTACCCAGAAGCCTTCGCTAACGGCATACAGAGGAACGACGTTCGTACATAACCTAAAGCATTGAAAAGTTTCACAGGAAGATATAGTTTTTCAGTTTCTACACAGATTTTTTTTTTATTCGCTCCTTTTTTCTCTTTCTCATTTCGCGCCTTACGAACTACGCTTTCCTAATATCCGTTCTCCTTCGAGGAATCGAAGTGATTACCCACGCTATGCCACATCATGGGTACGAATCTCCGTCCCTTCCCGTTCCTCGCCATTGTCAGTATCATAGAAACCATTCGCGTGCCAATTGATCCGAAAAAGAGAGTGGAAGACTCGAAGGTAAAATAATGTGCTCGATTAATTAAAAAAAAAATTTTCTCATATCATTCTCTACTCCAAATGAAGTCTCGCATACACGTATAATAGGTACCTCTGTCTTCATCATGTACTATTTTACCCGTAATGTGTTTCGAGGAAGATGGAAACCGCTATTTCGAATCGGGCCATTCCAATTAAAATTACTCTCCCTCGATGGGTCAGGTTAGGCTGGGAGACCGCGATAAGGAAACACGGAGAGTTTTACTTAACGGGAGTTAAATCATGGGTGAACCTATGCTTCCTGCTTGGCTGTCTGTCGGTCTGTGACTATCGCTGGTTCTCACTTTATTTTAACCTAGCGCTAGTGTTCGCATCACCCGAAACGAGTGTCTCTCTTACGTGATCAGAGATTTCTCTGCAAGGTTGGTAGCACATCATTCGAATAAAATGAACGTAAGAGACGAGAAAAAAATGTCTAAAAAGTAAATGAAAAAATGTAGGCATTTTTTTTCCTCTTTTTTCTTCTAACAATTCTGTATGGTTTCATGTTGGGAGGAGACGCACGTGCGTTCCTTGGTATACATTGTGCGTTTATCTCTTGTGAGGTTGATAGTTCCTTCTTTTTTTTTTTTTTCGGGGGATTTTCAGGAATTCATAGAAACTTCTGTATTACGGTAATCATGGACATGATATTTGAGCAGTGGTCTATCTATATACGTATAATATATCTATATATGTATAGAGAGTGCATCGAAAACCACCTAAGTGGCTAAGTAAGCGTCCGCCCATTCTTGAACACAGGACATCCGGAGTGGGAGTTTCTATGGCAGGTTTTTTCTACCCTCCTCCTCTCTTTCTATTCGCCTTCATGAAATAAAAACTCCGAACTGATTCAAGCACCTTTCGTACGGGCGGCGAGCATTGTGCGCGAGATTTTTTTTCCTCATACCTGCCGCGACATCGCGATTTTACGGAAATTCGATATGTTTTTCGAGCGGCGACAGGATGTCGGTAGTGCCAGAGTATCTAGGTAATTTTTTCCGAAATTTTTTTTTTATTGTCCTCGCTTCATAGACAAGCAATCTATCCATCTAGATATACTAAGCAAGGAAAAGTAACGTTTCGCAAATCTGTATGAAATTGTCTAGCGGATATCGGTACTGCGCTGTTATAGCTAAGTAAGGACTGAGAAATTGCTGAATCGATTGGTAATCGATACGTGTTCCCATGTCTTATACGATACCGTATAAAATTGTCAAAGAGTCTTTCAAGGTGAATCAGTTTATTTTTTATTTTTTTTTTAACAAAATTATATGCATGATGTATATTACCTTTTTGCAAAATCTCCAGGTGTTCCCAGAGGATGTCTCCCATGAAGGCCGGAGCACGCGCCAGGAAGGATTCCTTACCCATGGCACAAATCTGTTTGCCCGTCATGTGTTGCCAGGGCTGCATCGCAACACCCTCCAGCGAAAATTCCCTGATGGCCCAGTGCAGCCAGTGCGCCACAGCTGTTTCCGACCATTGCCTCGGGTCTGAAAGATAAATAAATAGAATTTTCTTATCTCTTTTAAAAATTTTCATCAGGCCTTTTCACATCTCTTTTATTATCTTAAAAATTTCGACAACTGCATCTCGAGATAATTTCTTCTCCGCCCTCCACCTCGTTACCAAGCATCCCCTTCACCCCGAACCGACATAAATTACTCCAAGTAATGGGGAAACGACTTTTGTGAAACCCTCATATTCCACCATTATTTATGTCTGCGGAGTTTGAAAACAAAATTATTTGTTTTTTTTTTTTTTCAAAAATATATTTTACACTCGCCACATCGCATACGTTGACTGACGCATGGTCGGTGTGTCGCTTTCTCGAGCATCCAAATTGTTATGCATCTCGCGTAGAGACTACTGACGATTTTTTTCATTTTCCTCTTTATCCACCTTTTTCTTTCTACTCCTTTTTCACTTCATCCATCTTTACCACGTGCCGCTCCTGTATTCCGCTCGGCAAGATTCCAGCAGCGTCTACTACTTTGCAGATCCGTCAGCATCCCGAAAGAAGTCCCTCACGCTTCGGCATTCGTCTTTTCTCATATTCATATGTTTGTCCTATACTCTTAGGATATTCCTGACTGCGTCATTCGAAACGCGTAGCGTTGTCTTTAGCGAAAGTGATATTTCACGCAGGAAAACGAGCGACCACGTTACTTTAGAGAAATGGCACTTTTTTGCCCAGAGGAGTTCCCATTGCGGTTGCACGAGTAAGGGAAGGAGACAGCAAAAGGGCAGAGTATTCCCCAAGTATGGTATACCTTACGTCAATCCGATAGTATAATGAAGAACGAGCCCGTCCATTTCGGTAGAAACAATACCAAGAAACATTGGAATGTCCCATTTGAGGTGCGCGCCCATATTTGCACGCGTGTCTTGCATTGTTTCGTGGTATCTCCCTGCGTAAAAGTACAGTCCAGTCGGTAAGCCACGAGTTCATCCTAAAGCCGTGCTACCAGGGGGGTCCCTTACGCCTTGCACTATTCGTTAGAATATACAACCCATGACTAGAATCACGAATGACTTAAACTTGTATTACAACAACATCTGCGGATTCTAAATTCCCCATATAGCACCCTCCAAGAATAACCCGTTACGTCACTAAAAATTGATCTCAACGCGTACTGTAATTTCACAAGAACAAAAACAGCACATAACGTCCAAAATCGCAAAAGAAAAAAGGATTATCTCTCTTTTTTTTTTCATTCTTCATAGCTCAAAATCGTGTCGCTTATTATTCCCTTGTAAAGACGTCGATCTCCATAGGCGCGTTGTTTAAACAACTGTAGATAACGTACACGGACCAACAGTTGATTCTCTGTAGTTGAACTGCACGATAGTAGGTAGAAGAACACCCAAGGTTGATTTTTGGACGGGACCGCAGCCAGTCTTATGAATGGGACAGGTTGGGGACACTGTTCAAAGAGGAGATAATGGCGAGTGAAGAGAGACAGAGAATACGAAAGCGTAAGAGAGAGAGAGAGAAAGAACGAGAGGCACGCGAGTGTTTCGCTCTCACGTGTATACTTGTCTGTCTTTACGTATAGCTAAGTGTACCGAGATAATAAATGGAAAAAGGTGAGTAAAGAGGAGAGAAAGATGCTGGGGCTGCCCGTATAGAGTATAGCATTCGGTTGCTCTCGAACAAGTACGATGAGGTGACCGAGGCAGTTGGAAGGTGGCGAAGGAGCAAGAAGAAGGAAGAAGGAGAAATATCGGCGTGCCGCTCTCGCTAACGGCGCGACGCACGATCAAAGCAGCCGCCCGTCGTCGATGTTTGAGGATCGCGCCGACGTTTGCTCAACTTATACCTTGTCAGCATTGTTCACGGACTTTAGGTTTTTTTTTTTTTTCTATGACCGTGTCACGCGCTCTGGAGGAAATCTCTCTTGTAGTGTTTGAGAAAGAAAGAGAGAAAACTTAATTACAGATTCGTACATGGCATACGTAATTGATAGACTTTGAAAATAATTATTGTATTGCAATAATTGGAAAAATCAATGCCGGAAGTAACAATGATAACTGCGGCTAGATGATAGGATATTTGTTTATAAGATGAGAGGTCGAAAAAATAGTGTTGTGAATTATTATTATTTTTTTTCCTTTACAGCATCTGCCGCTATAACCAGAATCATTAAGAGCGACGAGCAATAGATTGTCGAACGAATTAAGATAGGAGGGAATCATATATATATATAGCGTATGATGAGGTGCTATGATATATCTAGAAAAATGTTTTTTTTCCCTCTTTTTGAGAACCTTTGAAAAATTGAAATCTCAGCTGTCGTCATATACTACCAGGGTGTATTGGCTAGGTCCTTTTCACGTGGTATATTGGTTTAGGCGCAATGGCACCTGTCAACTCGTACCTGCATGGCAAATACCAATGTGACAGGTATATCCACGTATCTTAGGCTTTATATACACAGCAACAAGTATTTTACGCAAAAAGCATGAAATCGAAATGCCCAAAGTGGTTCGCATTGGTCTACAAGAGATACGTGTGCCAATTCGTCTCCAGTCCTCTCACTGGCACTCTCTACGTATGACTATAACATATAGATATGTATTGCATGCTAAAGTCCAATCTTCCTTTCACGTTCGACGGAATCCGACCAATTAACGGACTCACATTAATTATATCCGCGAGCGCTAACCGCACCTTTGCGGAATACTAATTTCCCATTACCACGCCGATCCGTTAAATTTTAATAGAATTCGTCGCTTTGTTTCTCGAATTAATTGATAATTTTGTGGAACAATTTATCAGAGCCCGTTGTCATTCAAAATTATATTCAAACCGTTGATACGTATATAAATAATGTGATGTAACATCAAGGACAATGTGACCATGTCAAATAATGGAATATCAAGAGAAGTGTCAGGACGAGAGAATGGAAACTGAAGAATAGTCATAGCCGTGACTGTAAATGGGAGGAACAAGGAAAGAGCGAGAGAGAGAGAGAGAGAGAGAGAGAGAGAGAGAGAGGAGTAATCTCAGTGAGGTCAACGTGGAGACGATGGCGAAGCGTGCGTGTACACTGTGATGCGATGTGCGACGCGATGTGCGGGAATCGTGAATGTGATGTTGATGGTTCTGATGGGGAGCCGATGCCACACATCCGGTATGCGCATTCAGAGCCACGCGGGTGTGACGTTACTTCCGGTCTACATGCCCTCACTCGTGTACCCTCAGGCCAGATCACCTCGTCTCTAACCTCCGTGAACCAAACCGTGCGTTCCACTAGCTTTGGCCCAAGGGGAAGTATGTTTTTTTTTTTTTTCATTTTTATTTTTTACTTTTTTTGGTAGCGCGTTTGGTGGGTGCGGGGGGAGGGGGGGGGGAGATCTTCTCTTTACCATCTTATTTCAGTAAGTGTCATTTTTTCGATGGGGGCATCGAAAAAAAAATGATAATGCTGAAACCACTTAGAGATATGAAAAATTACTAGAATGTCGATTTAATGATTTCCTTTTTTTTTTCTAAACTGTCATCGTTATCACTTTTTATGCTTTGTATGTAACGTTATTTTGACGTTATTTAACTTTGTATGACGGTAGTAATAATTTTCGGTCCAATTGTCACGTGTGTGATTCCGCGAACGAAGTGTAGAATCTGGGGAACTCGTTGTCACGTTTTTGTTTTTAGTTATTTCGTACGAGGACATTTTTCTGCACGTGATAATGACAACTGTACGACACAATATGGACATTGCTGATGCGTTTCGTGTCACTGGCCAGTGCTGGGCTTCCATGTTATATTTGTATTTTATCCGTGAGTGAACATGCTTACGGGGCATGGAGTCGTAAAGCGATTCATTAATGCGTAGCACTGCATTATATTCCGTGGAAGGACATTTTGTTTTTTTGTTATAATACATTTGAATTTATTTCACAGGACAATTTTGTACGGTCGTTTACACTTTTTGGGGAAATTTTACATAACTTTTTTAATACTTAATCAATGTTAATTTTGCAGTAACGAATGCAGTGACATTGATTATTAATTGTTTTGAAAAAAGAAAATTACGAAAATTATGATATCCCTATATAACTGACCTTTCGTTATGTTGAGGCGGACTTGTTCTTTCTCCCAGGAAGCAAAGGAGGCCTTGAGAGCCTCAGTCATCTTTTTATTGGTCCCAGGGGTGAGCGGCGGCACTTGCGCCGGAATATCTGCAAAATGGTGGGAAAAAAAGATTATACACAAAATACATTACCCAACTATAAAAAAAAATCGATTTTTGACTGTACATGACAGACATCTAGATAATAGGTTTCTGAAAAAAAACAAAAAAAACCAGAAAATTCTAAAATATTTTCACTCGTAACAAAGTCATAGATTAAAGGGTGGCAGCGTGGGAAACAGTTTCCAATTAGCGTTTAGTGCTTGGAATAATAAGAATAGTAACGAGAACAACGCCACTCTATCGTATCGAAAGCATAACGCCGTACGAGTGGCGCTATACGCGCAATATATTACCATACAGCTGGGCAAGTATGTAGTGAGCTATCATAAATCTAGTCAAGAAAAACGATAAAGTTACTCAACTTCCTGCATGCAATCTAGCTAGTTTTTGGTTAGAAGAGCATTTGCACATCTATCGCCGATTTCCTACATGGACTTTAACCGTTTCAGCAATCTACCTGAAAACCTTACGAATCGATCGATTGGCTCTTACGTCGCAAAAATGAGGTCGCTCATGAGAATCCACAACGAAGTGTGTCCTCCCTGCATTAGTAAACCGTAAAAAAAAAGCAGATTTTTTTTAGCCCGAGTAAAAAATTCAGAAAAATATATAATAAAATATTTATTTCAAAAAATCTGCACTCCAAGAGTTAACCGGTATAAAGATGTCGCTTGACCTTAAAGCGATAATCTCTTGATAGCATACATATATATAATATCCTATATATAATTCAAAAGAAAAAAGAGCCTAAAACAATGACAAACGTCCAATGCGTTCCAAAGGAGTATTAGTCAAGCATAAAGGCGCCCTCGTCGCAGGCGTCGTATGAATTTTGAGTTGTATCGCTGACCGAATAGCCGAGAGACAAGTGCTCTCCGCATGTGAGAAGGCAGGTTAATGGTACTTCACACAGTCGGCGAGTGCGTCAGGTGTCGCAGGGTAAGGGCGAGAGTGTAAAGGCAAAGAGGGAGGCCCACCTTCCTAGATAGCATCGTATACAAAAGAGGGGTGCAACTGCCAGCATAGCTGCTGCAGGTGCATCGTATACGTCCATATATGTATAGATATACGCATGGCTCTATGACGTTACTACACGCAGCACAAGGGGCCTTATATTACCGTGGCAAAATAAAAATTGTCTACCCTCAACAATATTCATCTTGATATATGGGCAATTCAGGTAAACTGGTAGTTAATAGAATTAGAAGCCCTAACCTATTTCCCATCTAATACTTTTGTATATATGCCTTAAGTAAAGGAGCTTACGATGTTACTATAGTTGCGTTACGTGCACTGACTCTTTGAGTCCTAAGGCAAGTGGGTTGCTTACTTTGGTTTATTGTCAGTGCTTAGTTTAATCGTATAGTAAATATGTACCTTATGGGCATGTGACGTGGTCAAGTGCACGTATATGTAAAATAGATTATATGCTGTCTTATTTACCCAGACCTTTATTCCCTTTGGCTATTCGCTTGTTTGGTTGCTCGGTTGATTCGAGTTAAGTCGACATCGGTCGTGAGCACGAGGATACATCGGACCGATTGTAAACCCCACGTGCCGAGCACAACGATCCCACGAAGAATTTCAATGTTATCGTTTGTAGATATGACGCTTAAGGTATGTAGGTGCCTAATGTAATCGTTCGATTGGAATATGAAGCAGAGCCCCAAATGATGATACGGGATTGGCCAATATGTTTTGGGTCTGTCGGTTCTACGACGTAAACTCGTGCGCGCTCGCGCGAACTACGATCATTTTCGCGGCGTGATTTACGGGATCGTATAAGTAGAGTTTTTTTTACATCTAATAACGGTTTCTTGTTGTTGTTTGAATATTATTATTAAAAAGCAGCTACGTCAATGTCCTGGAGTATGATTTTTGTTGTATTTTAGTATAGTATATGGCTTTATTATTATATGTATATATATGATAATATATACATAACGTAATTCTATTTATTTATATATCTCAGGGTGGATCATGCTCAGTTCTATATAGGATAATTTCGGATTAGGGGCTGTATACAAAAATGATCTGGGAATGATGTTTCCTGCGTGCAATGAATATGGCTTGAATGTACGATCTATGAATGATCTGTGATGCTCTATTTTTTAATTTACAGAAAACGTCATATTTAAATCAATTTTGGATCTTTGTCGCAGTCTGAAGTTATTCTTCGTAAAAAGAAAGTGAAGTACGTAATAAAAGTGTAAAATGATCAGTGATCCGTTCCGTACCAAAAAATGTTTGCCCTAGGAGCCTTACTAAGAACATCGGTAACGTTTTACGTAATATTTTTGCCTTATTCTTTTAACTAATAGTAATAATCAGTTCTGATCGTCGATATATGTATAATTTTAAAGAAACGATCGACTCGACCGTTGCTCAATCGTATGCAAATGTAAATAAAGTTGACCTCTGACCGAGCTGACACTCGACCTTTCCTCGCTCTACATACATCTGCATAAGGTACGTTATTTGCGGCGATACCGGGCAGCGAACTAATTATACCTGCAGATGAATATTGCCACTAGCCGATAACCTCAATTGGCTTAAAAAACGCATTCGTATTCTCAAGTTTCGAGTCAAACCGATGTCCGACCGTTTAAGATATCCTTAAGAGATTCCAATTTTACCGCTGTTCACGGGTCGTTCTTGTAATTTGAATTTAAACCGATACAAATTCAATAGTCGCCATCTTGGTTCGCGTTCTTACGGGACTGCGCATGCGCTTGACAATCTTATGAATAACTTGTACTTTTTTCCCCAAGATTCCTTGCGATTATCATCGTCTGTTCATGCGTACAGATGATTCGTTACCAAAGACCCAATGACTCCGTAACCAGAAGGGGGTGGTCTTTTTTCTACTACCACTGTGAAAATACGAGTCAGTCTCATCGAGAATTAACGGACGTGTGACACGTGCTCCGAGCCTCTTAACTTCTATCCTTCCATCCTTGACACACGAGAATACTCGGCGGCAGTGGCAGCAGCGACAGCAATAGCGGACTTTGGTATGGCAGCTGTCGCGGAACTAGCTTTGCTATGCGCATTTCCAAAATCCTCACGCAAGCATATGGCTGTCGCGTATAGGTCAAAGGTACCTTATTGGGCGGATTAGTCTTTTTACAGAAAACGTCAATTTTTTTTTCTCTTATAGTATAATCAGAACATGAAAATACTGATCGCCCATTTATATAAAACGATTAGGAAACGGAATGATGAATTTAGTAGAAAATTATAGTATTTAGGAGTATTTTTTATTTTTATACCGAAATTTGTATAGATAGGTCAATAAAAGGTATTTCGTTATATGCTTTGGAAAAACTCGAACTAATCGTAATATGGGAACTCTGCTAATACACCTGTTGCGCATACTGTACTGCAGTTATATATATATATATATCGCGATATATATATATATATATAATACAAAGCCACTGGCTTTCCTCTCTTATAGAAGCACCTTGAGAAACGGTCGCTCTCGCAAAGACTGCCCTTAGTTCTACTCCCTTCCATATGTATACATATATATGTATACTTAGTCTCACAGTCCCAAGTCCCTTTCCCTGTGTCCCTGGGTCGGGTCGTGCATAAATACGCCATAAAGTAGGCGCAGGAGGCCGCCTGCGATCTTAAAGCACCTATATTTAACCCGGCGCGTATTTCGGTAGGCGTAAATCACGGTAGCGAGGGAGGTGAGCGACGAGTTTTCCCTCGGTAAAGTAGAAATCGTTATTATTTAATAAATCAACACGACAAAGATGATACATAGAGAGTTACAAAAAAAAAAAAAAAATATTGAAAAAATTGAAGGCTGTCGAAATAAAGAAAACAAAAAATAGGCTAAAAAATTCGTAGCCATGATTATCATGAGTCACGAGAGGGGAAACGGCGGTAACATTCAAGTGCACAAAATGGTTGGGAGCTGGCAACGTAATTTTAACTGGATTTCTGCGCGAACTCGAAGCCCCGAGCCTGGCCGAGCGTAACCGCCGGTATTTTCGGAGAGTTCACACCGGAAGGAGTAACCTTGACTAATTCCAGGAAAAGAATAGCCCCCCGACCCGATGCCACCACCAACGCGGGGATAAATTCTTATCTTCTCCAGTAGGATAAAAATCTTCTGTATCTCATTCAAGCGAAGGAAATTCTAGGGTTTTCCTTGTGTACGGGAGGCATCCGAATCCTGGGGAAGTTACGACCACCGCTACTACAAATTCTCTAGGGAAGTGCAAGATAAAGCTATGCCTTTTTGAAAAGCCGTAAAACAATCCTGTGGTTGAACAGGAAAAAGGAACACGTCATACAGATGTACAAGGGTTATGGATAATTTTCTGCTGGCGATCCTTTGGGACTTTCCCATGATTCTTTACGTTGAGAAAAGACAAAAAAAAAGGACTCATTCTAAACGCAAGCTCGTTAACGGCTAGCCAGTAGCAACGGCATTATTGTTAACCAATGATTATCAGTGCCGCCGCGTGTTTCTCTGAGATAGTGGCTACCGAGTGTGCCGAGTGATAGTAACAACGTCGACTTCCTGAGTGACTGCAACACAGCACTCCTCCCAGTCCTATCGTATATACACACACCAACAGACTCCTTGAATCCTGGACCAATTATCGCAACCTGATTAAGCACTCTGGTCTCACTAGCTGCGTCATCTCTGTCCTAGCTGATAGTCCACCGCAGTGATTATTTTCAAATGAAAAAAAAAGATTTAATTTTCCTTGAGAAAAAAAAATTCCCCATACTTTCATCTATATCGTTTAATTCTAATTCCATTAGTACCCATAACCTCTTTGGTCCCATCTATAGGCATCCGATCCTGACAAAGTATGTATTCCTGCTGGGACAACGTCGAGGACGTGTAACGCCTTGAAGAGCCATGAAAAGGTGGTCTTAGTTTGCGAAGAGCGTAGGTGGAGATTAAATAGTTATGTACGAGGCGTCGCGTTAGCACGGGCCACGAGTAGTGCCTGGAGAAGGTGCAGGCCACGAGAAGAAAGAAGAAGAAGAAGTGCAAGTACAAGAGGAGAAGCAGGACAGACAGTAAGGTTCAAGAGCAAAGTTAGGACAAGAGGGACAAGGGGAGCAGAGGAGGGGAGTAAGGGGCTGGCTTGCAGAGGTAGAGTCAGTAAAGCGTCGCTTTACGTACGTATGGTGGATGGGGTGGTGGAGGGTAGAGAGAGGAGGACGGGAATTTAGCATTGTTCCTCGGGTCACGTCCAGCGAGCGTGTATCGCGTCCGCCAGACTGAGACCGAGCTTCTCACTCACCGACGCCCGTTTATTATTACGTTACTGAATATCCATGCGTGCCTTTCGAAAAAAAATTCCTGCTCTGTATACAAGATTCTCGTGATTTTTTCTCATTTTTTTCTTTTCTCACGACATAACGCGCCAATGCGAAGACGCCATTATTTTACGCTTGAACCTTGTCATACGGTTGTCTCATTGTTTGTTTGTTACGATTGAACTCTGTTACATTTATAGATTCTATGCCATACCCTGCTCAAACGTAACACTTAATTTTATACAGGTATCGCCGCAATTATCAAGAAGAGGCACCATTTTACAATGGGACTCAATTCGTTTTACAGGATTTGGGATTAAATTACGTAAACACAGGAAAGTGGATGATTTTGAAGAACGGGCGAATCCTTTGAGATTTTTGAAGTTTTCTATAGCTTTCGTGAGTGCATGTGAGACAGATATATAGGGTAATAATTGCATAAGAGAAAGACAGACATACTCTCGGACCGAATAAATAATAAAATCTACGAGTATAGATACCCTTTTCACCATTTTTTGTTATATTATATATTTTCAATGGATATATAACATTGTACTATAGCTTCCCAGTAGACGCAGTAAAAGTTTGCTCTATTTTTATTATACTTTGTCTCTGAGTAACGACTGATGATAAACTGCGACTGATGCGGCTTCAGCTGTATAATATGAAATTTGGAGCATACGAATCTCCATAGGCTTTATGGCTGCCAGTGAATGAATGGGCTGTAGTTCTGTTTGCGAAGTAACGCCGTTTCTCTGACGTTTTCTCCTGGCCCATTGTGAACTAGCCACGCTACAAGAGTGTAAAACTATTGTTGTAAATGCTTTAAGGAGCCTCGGCAGAAATGGCTGCGAGCAGCACGCAATCCTTGGTCGCTTGTTTATTCTCTCGATGATACGGTCCGCTTTCTCGAGCGATCGCAAGATTGTTGCCACAGTTACTCGCAATTAGCGGGAATACCAAATGACGTTTATCGAAACAAGAAAAAAAAATTGTCAAATCCTTTTTCAACCAACGACAAACTCCGGTACTTACTTCGCAAGGTGAGACGAAAAATTGACGCGTAATTCTCAGGGTTCCAGAGTAACGGCGATGCAATTTGAAAAGAGACGACTTGAGAGAAAGCGACGAGGTGTGTGAATCCAAGACTATATATGCGTCAAAGGAATATATCGTACGTTAAGAGTGATTGGCACGTATGGATATGTGTAACGCCGTTTACAGATATAATATAGAAACTTATATAAGCATCGTGGATGATTTCTACGTAATTACGAATACGTGCCTTTACTTCGAATGTCCGCCGTTAAAGGTAGTTTTTCAATGTGGCGGGAAAGTATTAATATTTAAAAGTATTTCTTTCCCCTTCCAACACTCTCCTAATAAGTTTTTCTGAAAACCACGAATCTCAATACCCTTCAGTCTGTATGTCTATCTCTCTTGGTCTTTATGAATTCTGATTTACGTCTCATTTCCAGCATCTTACGTTCTTCCTTTTCTCATTCGAAATGTCTCCTGTAGCACATGCGTGTACGCGTGGCGTACACTAATTTTATCCGACCGCGGCGACACGTAAAAATAAAAATGCCCTCGGCACAGCGTAGGCCGAGCATTACGACGAGACCTTTAACGACGATACTCCTGTCACTGACTCCAAAAAAAAAAAATATTATATATACTGCAACTCTTCAATAAAGTGTGATTCCTTATCGTGAATCGCACAGTGGGACAGCGGTCCCGTTTCTTGGGCATGCTCCAGCGACTGAAATGTCATAAAAATACTTAACGAAGTAAAAAAAATGTCTTCGCGAACCGCCACTACGTCATAAATACATATAATCGCGTGAAACAAAATGATCTAGAAATAACCGAGCAAAGTGAAGTAGCAGCGATACAGGTTGTATTCGTTAGCGTAGCTAACCTCAGTTATACTCGTCATCCTAGAATAAGTCACGTTCGCGTGGCATAACTGGCCTGTCACGTTAATCCGCCATAAGTACCATTATGGGCAGCGATGCTAGCGTGGCTTTCGGCGTCGCGACGCACTAGTAGCTTCCTGACTGTATATCGAACATACCACGTAAGACAGGTCGAAGGGACAATTTTGATCTTGATATCGGTTGGATTTGAAAAGGAGAAAAAAAAATCCTACCTCTGCACCTGCCAAAGGACTTCATGGCTTTGATTCCCATTCCGGTGTGATCGCCGCTCCCGTAATCGACAAACATTAGTGACGTCCTCGAGCACTTGGCGTTCATGCACGAATCCTCGTTAACTCCTTTCACGAGTCGGCGTAGTGATGGGACTCGTGACGACTTAATAAAGTCTCCTGGACATACTTGCGATCCAAAGGACCCGCGTTTCCTTGGTCCTGATATATTCACTTGAAAGTTCGTGACGTCATAATAATCACGAACACATGAGTACGTAACTTAATACGCCTATGTACCAAGGGTTGAAGGGGATCAAAATATACGTAAAAAAGTTTGCTCGAGGATAATAAAGGCTTCTTCTCAAGAGTGCGGAAGTGTAACATTTGTCATGTAAGATATATGATGCGTGTCGAGGTTAACGTAACGTATATGACGTGGTAGTGAAGGATACACCAGGTCCTTTTCCGGAAGGGACGTTCTCTTTTTTTTTTAAGTCCTTCAAAGCCAATTAACGTCTCGAGGTCGAAATTGAGCTCAGATGGCACCGAAGGTGCTCGCCAAGACTTTATCCCATGCTAAGCCTCGACAGCCACAGCTACGGCCGCAGCAGCAGCAGCAGTAGTAACGGCACCAGCATTGGTAGTAAAGACAGCGGCAGCAGGCCGCATCACGACGACACGGCTGGCCCTCCAAAGGCTTTGGTATCATGTGTCCACCATGTGTTCACTATCAATTCATTACTGCGACCCGGCTATTTCCGAATATCTTGCGCAACGACTAGTCGGGCAGAGCAACGCCGAAAATATGAAATGTCGCGAGGGAGAGCGCGCGTCCGCGCGCGCAACGCACTTTGGCGCGACGTGCACCGCCGAGACGCTCCTGAAACGTCACTCCGATAACGCGGAACGACGCCAGTTTTGAATCGAGTAACCGGTGAATAAATTCCTCCCGACCTCTTTTAATGCAAAGCGGAAGTAGCCTTCGTTCTTAATTTTCCAGTCACTCGCGGGTCACGTTTTTAACCGATATTCGAACCATGTGAAATAACGATAAGGTCAACCCGTCGCGTTGACCCAGGTCGAAAAATATTACGTCAAACAATCGATTACGAAGGTCCGTCACGAGAAATAAAATGTTTTTTTTTTTTTTAAAAAAAAACCGCCAAAAATAACAAAAGCTTCCATGTACAGAGGGAGCAGTCAGTCAGCGAAGAAAACTCGAAGTCATTTGATGTCTCTAATGTCACCGTTTATTACGCAGTATAAGACAGTCATTGACATTCTCAAAATTGTCATTCAAAACAATGTCAATCAATTATTCACAACTTTGTCAACATCCCCGAATAAACCGTTTTGATTATCCGATGATCCATTCCTATCGATCATTCGCGCTTCCAATTTATTCCGCAACACACAGAGCGCCACCTGTACGCCGATCTGGCTTATCCGCAAGGTAAATGCGACACAGAGGCGACTTTTGCGGCGACCATGAACGAAGCAGTGCAATACCGCTAAGTACGTTTAGCCCCGTTTGTTTTATCGAAATGGTTAGGCGATACCCGCGAGACGGGACGACAACAATCACGATGAAGACAACAACGACGACGAGGACGACACGCTAGGATGAACCGCAACTCCCTTCGCAACTCGGCTCGACTAAAATACTAGTGACGGGTGTTCGTTGGTTCGTTGGTGTTACGGCTGGCTAGGCTGTGCCGTGCAACGGCGGAGGGGACCAAGCTTATTATAGGGGGAGTGTGCTGGAGAGTGAGGGACGGAGAGACCAAGAGAGAGAAAGAATGTCGTACCTCGAAGAACGAGGGGTGGGACAGTTTTGGTCTCGCTCACTTTATCTCTCTCTCTCTCTCTCTTTACCAACCTCTCCATCCCTCTCTGTCTTACTCTTCTCAGTATCTATCTATGATCCTCTGTTTCTCTCTCTCTCACCAATGAGACACCGAGCCACAGTCGCTCGAAGCACACTAATATCACTATATACACGACACACCGACCGGATCCCTCTGGAGCTCGAGCGAGCCGCCTCCCCTCCCCCTCCCGCCACCCCCACCATGTGGCACTTGGCCTCACTCCAGAGTTAGTTTTATGAATGAATACTCTCTCGACGGGCCCCTTGGGAGAGTTGCAGTGGCGTCGTCTACCGTGGCTTCCTATAACCACGTGTGTCGGATACGTGAATGCACGCTGGTTGCATGCGTGCGCGCATGCGCGCTGCACATACGTATACTGACTACTCACTCGAATTGGGGGATCATTCATGCCTCGTAGCCATGCACTTTCCTGGTTAGTCTACGAGACTGAATTAGGATCCCAGTCATCTGAGTATAGAACTCTTCAGCTTTGAAGCAGCGTTTAATACGCTCTTGGTATAGTTGAGAGACGTAGCTAATTGTCGAAGAAGGTTTTGCGAGCAGATTGCATTTTCATACTGGTGGTCATCCTAGCTAGGAAGAGATCGTCCAAGCGTGGAGCAGCTCGCGCGTCTCGAATCTTACCTAAATATCCGTGACCGTCACGTTGACCGATGAGGCATTGATTTTTCTAGCTATTAATTGAGAATGGATACCGATCAGTCGACCTGGATCGAATACCTCTTAAGGAGGTTCTGTATTGGCAGGGAGGGACGATGATTACTTTCTTTGACTCTAGTTTGTTATAACGAGAGACTGGAACGGTTAGGGTTAGGTTAGGTTGACGTTGAAGAAATGGAGCAAATAGACTAAATCTAGACACGGGCATTAGGCTCTGGCTTTATAATGCTTTAGTATATATGGATGATCTTATAGCCGTTTCTTCTTAAGGAGTTTGATCCTACCGACAAATTACCGAAACGAATTGACCTAAGGCTAAATGCGACGAACCTGTAATTCCATGTTCAATGAAGCGACTGACTCCAAACAACTTTCATACCAAGATACGGTACACGCACGCACGTCCGGGCCTTTCGGATTATGCTTATAACAGAATCCCGGGGTCCATTCATGAACTCTTCTAAGTCTATCCTTATCACACCAATGTAATTCGACGAGGAAACTTTTACACGAGTTGAATCGAGGCTCTCGCAGAAGAAAGTTAATCGCCGCTGGCGATTTCCAGAAAGATAATGGCAGCCGGTATACCGTGTACCAGTCTTCGACGATACGAACTCGTTACCTTGTTAGACGATTGAGTAAGACAGTTTCGCGAGACTTCTTAGCGAACTTTCTATCGTTTGTATATATCGATTATTATGCTTTTTCTCTTATGCGGATTTTGCGGATCATTGAAAACGACCTAATCAATCGATATGAAAGAAGGTCAATCATTTTTGTATCATCTATATACCATCAATGATACACACACACACAGGCGCGCTAGGGCGTGTAGTATTTCCTAACATAACCTAAAAGCAATACTTTTTTTTTACCTTGCCAAGCGCCGTGACATTCTTTAGACCGTAGGAGATATATGTACTATAGGCTTTGCTCGATCGTGGATGAAAATAGAGAAGAGCCATGAATATAGCGGGTCGCGGCTTCATTCAGATCAGGGTAGAGACTGAGAGAGAGAAAAAAAACAGAGCAGAAGAGTATAGAGATAGTCATGAGATTTCGTCAGAGCTCCCAGAGTCAGGCGCGACCTTAACTCAGTTTCCGTGAAAATAAGCAGCGACTCCTCCAACGTCCCCTTATGCGCCAGCAGACTTTCGGGCAGCGTTTAGACCCAAGCAATGGAATCTCCCATTCAGTTTCCCGGTTCGCTTACGCCATTGAGTAAAAGCGCGGCGCCTCCCTTGATCTTCGTCTATCTCCTTTCCACTATCTGCTCTCTACTGTATTGTTTCCTCGGGGTGTTCGGCGACTTACGTGCACCAGATAGGACAGCATCCTATTAAAAAAAAACAGAGACTTATCCATACGCCGGATGATACCGGAATATACATAATTGTAATAAGAAGCGGAGTACGGAGTGCAGGCTGGGCTTTAACACGGTGGATGCTACATACGAGAATGATCAAGAAGAAGCTGCGATGGCTAAAGGGGACGACCTGGTCGGGGGGAAGGAAATTCCCTGGACGGTCTTGCAGGTGTACTGGTTTATGAACTGTATTATTGTCGAGGTGTAGGATGGACGGTATAAAGGAATCGATAGAGAAGCCAAGTGAGTACGACGAGTTTCTTGGAGTTAAGGAGTGGAATGGGGATTGATGAGAGGAGGGGGTAGTTGCCGCAGGCCGAGCAGGTTTTTGCTGCATTTTTTGCGGCATTTATTATAACTAGGAAGTTGATGTACTCCCTGATGCCAGCGAGCACCGATAATATTGCTGGAAAGAGAAGGGCGATGGTGACGGTAAAGGGAAGCAGAGAGAGATCAAGGAGAAAACGGTGAAGAAAGAAGGTGAGGGAGAATGGGAGGGATGACCGGGTGGTAGAGAGAGAAAGAGAAATGAAAGAGTGTAAGAATATATAGAGGAGAACGTGAGAACATGTAAATTGGTAAGAGAGAGAGTGAGGGAGAAGACTCGATTGAGGCAAAGGATTGTATGGTGACCACGTCACTTCCTCCGGAATGAATTTGGCTCACCTGCTTGGTCCGGTCAGTAGACTTCCGGTAACCCCGTGCCACCTATATATACACTGATTTCCGTTTACGTAGAAGACCGTGCAGGATTCCCTAATGAGATTGACATGCCTGAGCAATTTGGGCAAGGGACTTTTTGAACTGTCGTATAAATTCCTTGGAAGGAGATAGGCTTTGGGAGGGACTTTTATATTTCTTTTTTTTTTTTGGGGAGCGAAGGGGGAATTTTAAAAACAACTTGAAAAAATTCTTTCATTCGCACGGTAAATGTCTTAAGCTGGCAGTGAATGTGGATGGAATTTACGAGGCTGTCTTTTACGATTTATTATATTGCTCGCCGCCATTGTTGTATAATCGACGACAGTTATCTTTACTTAAATTAACGATCGTCAATGTACACAAACCTAACAATTTCTACCTTGCGTGAAAGTACAAGAGATCACGGTACATACGTCGTAGCGAAAAGGTAAAGGAGGTTGGTCCGGTATCCGGTTTCCGGTTAACCCGTTAAAGTCGGTCGATCCTACCCAAGCGCCCGTCTGGAGCGTGGATACCCAATGTTCTGAAAAATTGGTATCCCTTCAATATCTGTCTGTCAGCATAATTCCCAAAAGGGAATTACCCATAACCACCAGCTCTACCTAGAAAGCGACTGTTGTCTGGGTATGAAAAAGTTTTATTAAATTCGTATACTCAGTACCGTGTAAATACAACGTCAAACGTAACTTCCGGTCGAAGGTACCAAGAACGTCTCCTCTGGTAGATCAGCAGAGCTTAGCGACTCTACGAGTTAGCGTACATTTCTTTTCCCACGCATCTCCCGGCGACTGTCGTTCCTTATCGTTTAAATTTAGCACGTCCGAAAGATCTGCGCATAATTAACTCGCCTATAAAGCAGTCGCTCTTCTCTCTCGCCTTTCGACGCTTTTGAAAGTCGACAGCAGCGCCGCCTGTCTCGCCCGCGGATCATCCTGGCGATATAATCGATCCTCTTCTTCGGGGCTTATAAATACATATGTTTATAATATGTACAAGTTTTATTATACGTATAGACGCATAATCTTCTACAGCAGATTATCCTTGAAACCAGTTTCAAGTTTTGCTCCCACGCCTGGCTACTACACCTTGAAACAGGTGCCATGCTCGTGCCCGTCCTCTGCTTCTCCCCTTCCCTCCCTCCCTCCCTCCGTCCCCCATTTTATTCCTACTGCACACGCAGGGAGACTTGGTCACGCACTTGTACACTTACGCTCCTGAGTCCCTCGGGCACTTAACAGGCAGAACACTGGGCTATCCTGCGTGACCCGCTACCACGTAGCTCTCCTCGAGAACAACCCTCTGAGAAAAGCCGCCGCTTGACGATTCCCTGTTACACACAGTGGATGATAATAACGAGACGGTTCACATGCAACTGGAAATCAAGTAGATACCGAGTAAGAGTATATAAATATTTTTTTCCTATGCTATCACGATAAAAAGGCATATGCAAATGTCAATGCTCATTAACCCACTAGTGATACTAGTACTTGATATCATCCGGTTTGTATTGCCTAATTAATTGACAAAATCCAGGATTGGTATGCGATTACCTCATGATCTTTATTTCTGTCTCTTAAATCGAGATTCATTTTTTTGTGTTTGACGCTTGTAAATAGGGATTTTACATAAATCTGAATTTTCTTAATTATCTCATGATCTACGCGTATGATTTAACGGACGCGATTTGTCAATACATGCCTCTAATTAATTCAGTTTATTTTATGATTTTCAAAGTTGGCATCATTTACTCAGAGAACCGGGTCTGGATGGCGAGAAGTGTATTTACTTAGCACAACGTGCGATAACCAATAGGGCTAAATAAAATTAGGGGTAATGCCGTGCCTGGTCGTTCTTAAGATAGAGCAGAAGGAATCGTATCCGAATGCAAAGAAGACATTTGCGGGATGAAAGTTTGTTCAGGAGGAAGGACGAAGAGAAGTAGAAGGAAGGGGATACCCAAAAGGGCCTTGTAGGAGGTACGAGGTTGCCCAGACGGTCGGTAGAATTTTAGGGGGTGGATGGAAGGGCTATATGTGGCTCATGGTAAGAGAGGAAAGGGGATGCACGTAGTAAGCGTAGTAAGACGACCGGAAGCGTAACCAGGAGGCAAAGGGACTGCCGGAAACCGTGAAAGGCCTGTCGAGAGACTATATGGCTGAAGCGAAGACACAAGCCAAGAGTGCGAGAGAGCGAGGACTGGTCGTGAGGAGGTGAAGCGTATGGGGAGGGACGTGAAAGGGACAGAAAAGAGACGTGGAGAGCACGCACGATTTTTTTTTTTTTTTTTTTTTTAAGGACCAGGGTACACCGGCCGGGGGAATCCATCCAATCAGGGAAGAGAGTTATTTCTGTGCGTGTATAGCAATCAGAATGCAACAAGTGACACACGCATGCCTGAATAGTTCTTAAACTGACCCTGGTAGTCCCAATGGTTGCCTATAGACTCTGTACTTTGATTTTTAATCAGGGATCCCCTGCTTAAAGCCCGGTAGGTGAATCGAAACTTTTTTCTGAAACTTCGAGAATTTTTATGAACGGAAAGGGGGCGGGGGAGGGGTAAAAAAATTATCAACGAAAATATAATTACTGCGACTGGAAACGCGTTTCAGTCAGCGTGATGTATGGTAAATCACAGATAGCAAAAGGGCATTCGTATGCAATTGATTGATAGACGTGAAAGTGTGTGTGCGACGGAGATAGAGACAGCGTGAGTGGGGGAAGAGGAAAAAAGGGGAGTCCGTATGATGACACGAGCTGGGCCCAGTCGGTCCCATTCACTGACTCGCTCCGTACTCCAGTACATTATTGTTAGACAACTACCCACTTCCGGCGCTATCGCTTCTACGTGTTTGTCATATTTTCATTAGAACGAGGTACCGGCTGGCTTCTCGCCCGTCCCTTTCACTCTTACCTCGCTCTTTCTCTCTCTCTCACTCTTTTACTCTTTCCTCCAATCTTCATACCCGTCGAACTAACGATACCCCAGAGTTTATTTTCAAAACCCATCAGTTTTTTACTCAGCACCCACTATTTTAGAGCCAATAAGTTTCACGTCTCGGCAGCCAGTATTTTACAGCCGATATAACTTTTCATCGATATATTTTCCGTGGAAACGTTCCATCGTATACACATACGCACGTGTATACGTATAATCGTGACTTCCGCTATCTTCTATCCCCACCACTCCCTTTCTAAAACTCCTAATCCCACCAATTAAGACACTTGTATCTTTCGTGAATATCGAATAGAAAATCCTTGCCAATTAACATCAGCCGATCAAGTCTGCCACAGTGCCAAGAAAAAATTTATATAACCATAAGCCTTTAAGTGTTATTCGACTTTTCAACGAAGACACGAGATGACGTATAAAGAGAAACTCCATGGCGGAAGTGTGACACTCCTGACACAGTGTAGGCTCTTGCTTGTTTTACAGACGATTTACGGAATCGCCACGTAACGGCGGGACGATCGTCGAAGTAAAGAAGTTCTTCGTTGATCCTGACGGCGTTACGAGCGGCGTGACTCTAGCCAGTCAGAGTGACAGATCGTTTCCGGCGTTCGCGAACACGCGGCCACTCTCTTGCTAATAGAATTATTTAGCATGCGTCACACAGCAAAATTCTTACGAGGATCGTATAGGTAGCGCGAGATTATTACGAGGCACATGCCGGCCGTTCCGTTCGACTGAGAATTTCCTCGTTTGCCGAGATTCCTAATCTTTTTCGACTATTCAAGATTCTCATTGTGCCACACGATGTTTCTTTATTATAGCCGCATTTTTAAAAGGTATACGTAATTCCCATTCCTTTCAAAACAAATATATATATATATATTTCCCTCTCACTCCAACCGCAGTGGCGAAGTATTACTAGTTGATATCCCCTCCACGTATATTCCTTCACTGTTTACATATAATTTCTCAATGAGAATATATAAGGTTAGTTTAGATAATGAAATTCGCGATATAAAAATGTCTGTCTCTTATTTCGTTAAAAATAAAAATTTTACGATACAAAACAGCCAAGTAGGTACAAATAATTGTTGAATTTCACTGAAACGTTACTGATGTCACGGTAATTAGTATCCGAACTGGTATTGCGCAATTGATTACGCGGGATATTATATCATGACGAGACATTACAATAAAGGCCAACTGAGGTAAATAGTATGCCGAAAATAATATTGAGAATTGACAGGCCGTTTGTTTGCTGTTGGCTATCGTTGGACACTCGAAGGAATTACTTTACAGTAGCCGCAACAACGACAATAACTGTTATTCAAGGCGATCCACATAATCGTAAGCATCTGCTCGATCATTACTGCGCTGCCGAGTCATTACGTAACGGACATCTCTACAAGCCAAGAAAACGACGACGCAGTTACCGAGGCATAAACTTTGAAGGGGTCTTCTTCACTCTCCCTCGCCGATTTTCTCATACCCCCCGAAATTCTCCTTTTGCCATTTGTAGGCCACATAAAGGGCCTTTTGAATTTACACGATTTCGAAATAATAAATACCTGCTACGATCAAATTCCCAATCGAAGCAACGACCATAATCAAATAATCAAATTTTCATTTTTTTTCATGCATAACCGTCAATTCAAAAATTTTCAACAAATTTCCAACGACGCGAAAACTTGCATTTTTCACTGGCAATTATGGCGGCCCGTTAGGAAGCCCAGCGTCAATTAGCTTCCATGTCGATGAGTGTACGAGATAAACCTAGTGGCGGGTGAGAGAGGGGAGCGAAGGAGAAGAATAGAAAAAGAAAAAAAAATATATAAAAAATAATACTCCGTCTTTAAATCGAGCATTCAGGATAAATGCGGTCACGTTTAACGGCACGTTGAATATTCGGCGCGTCCCCGAGTATCGCGGAGCCTCCGAAGTGGCCGAGATTTCAGGAGTTCGAAATTTGACAAAGAGACAACGCGAGTCAAAAGAAGTGCCGGAGTCGTTACGCGATGCGTGCAAGGAGTAGTGTAGTCTCGGGGTACGAAAGAAAAGTTAAAAGAATGAGGTAAAGCGAGGGAGAAGGTGGAGGAGAGGGAGGATAGAACGAGGGTCAAGAGAGAAGGAGGTGGTTCGGTAGTTCCGCAGAGGGAGGGCGGCAGGGCGGGTGGGGAGGGGGGGGGAGGTTGGCAGAGTTCTGGCTGGGTGAGCGCACGTCCGGTCATTAACAGAGCTTATCTACATGAGCACACCTCAAACGTATCAACCTAACCTACAAGTCCTAAGAGTCGCATACCGCATTGTAGTCATGTGTAAAGTGCTCGTACTTGCCTACCTTCATGGATACCCTGCTATATACGTCTTGTATCTATGACTGGATGTACACAAATACTTATGGTACGTGTATCCTAAGCGAGAAAAAGATACCGCATGACTACATACCTTTATTTGACCTCTGAGGTGACTGTCTAAAGATCGTTATCTTTTGCGCCTGTAAGATGGGTCAATAGGCAGAGAAAAAGAATAGAGAAAAATGTATGCGTCTACAACGTAATATCCAATGGCTGGTGGAACGGCCATGTTTGGGCGGGAATATTGTATTACGTTAAAAAGTAACGAGAGTCCGTACTCACCCGATTGTTGGCATTAACGAACATTAGGAACGGTCTGGTACTCACCTGAAACGAAAGTAAAGAAAGGAATTATAATAATGAATTATTGTATTGGTTAAATGTCCAGGTGATCAATGGGGTAATAATCGTCGTACATGATTAACTCTGAGAAATGCTCCTTTGTCAAGAGGGACTCGACCTAATAAGCCACCTTCCACGCATGGGTCGAGATTATCGAAAATTATATTTGACAAGTATTACGTGTGTGTGTATACGGTGAATTCGAGTTAATAATAACAATAGCGTATTTCTTGTACATATTGAAATAATACATTGTACGTAATGGCGGACGTGTGTTTTGACAATGGGGATTCCACGCTGCGAAGATCAGGGTCCCGGGTTTTCGTATGCGAAGCTATTAGGGATGTATGGCCTGTGTATGAAAACGTTAGGATTGCCGTTGGTGGCGGCTTGGAAGAGCAGAGGTCGACGAGGGCAGCAAGAAGGAACCACGCTTCGGTGCTCGCGCCACCGTCGAGCCGAACCATAGCGAAGTTGGGTGCGCCAGCAGCAACATGGCCAGCATCGGTAACCTGGTCTGCCTCCTCTACCACCTCGAGAACCTTCGTCAAGAGTCACGATGAGGAGCTTTTAGTGCGTGTAACATTATAAGGGAGACATTGACTTGGCCTTCTGTGTATCAATACCAGTTGTATGCTATAGTAGGTATCTGCTAATTTGACAATTTTCAGGAATAGCTAATCTTTGATATAAGGTAGTCTGCTAATAAGTGTCAGCTTGGAAGATTATGATAGATATGACGTAGAACGTGTTTCTCTGGGATTGTCTCGACATCTTTGTATATAGGTTTGTCACATGAGAGAAGACGCCATTTTGTTTGTCCACCACGTGGGAGAATCGGTTTAATTAAATTAGAAACCCTGATCGTTTCCAGGATCTGTTAGAATCTCTGCTCACGAATTAGTCTGTCCAAGGTCGCTTAGGCTGAATTAAGGGACTAAGGGGTCAAATTTGTTTACCTCTTTTTTCACCTGGTTTGTATCACAGATCTGAATGATTTGGTATGCCGAAGATACAGGCAGTTTTACAGAACGAATTGGACCCCTTGCTGGTGCTCAAATTCATCAAACGTTACCGATAACGATCGTTAATGCAAAAAAATGGAAAATGACAAAGACGATTCTTAGTTCTTCCGAGGCAAAGCTTACTGCTGAGCAATAGGAATGATTAGACAGACCAAAAACAATGCTAGGATCTCCTGCGTCTAATCGGTTAACTTAACCTGACGTATTACAGCATCCCATAGTTATCTGTATATCGTTCTAATCAGACTCCCAGAATTCCAATAGGATTTTTGCATAAGATTTATAAAAGATACTTATAACAGCATTGTATGTAAACAAATAGACCAAATAAGTATATGACATATGTATATAGGCAAAACGAAATGACGGCTTCGGGAAGCGTGAAAAACTATTAAAGCATCTCTGAAACTAACTCCTGAAGGACTTCGTCGTTCCTCCCGACGACGTCCCCGTTTTACCGGAGTTGCCGGCTTAACGCCGACGACGGGAGTAATTAAATCGAAGCAAATAAAGCCTTCGTATCGTTCCTCGCCACAAGGCATAGCAAGCCTTGTAACCTCGAGATGAACGGTGCGACACGAGGAGGACTAATCGAAGACCCCGAGGCTATCATTAGTCACTGTTTCTCATCCCATACGTTTAATCGGCACTTGTACCTTATACGAGGCCCTGCGACCCTTTCTACCCTCCTTTTAATTAGAACGTCGAGCGAATCTACGTTTACAAGTTAAATTGCAGGATCGCGCCACTTTTTGCAGAGACAATTACTTCAAAGAAATTGAACTAAATAGACCGCTGACGTTTTCTTTGAACTTAACGAAAGCACTGCACCGTATACGAATCGACGAAACTTCTTCGTACAGAGAAATTGAAAAGATGACTAATAGAATTTTTTGTTAAGCAATATATTAATCGTCAGTGTTATTGTTCTATAAGAATATTTCACTGGAGTCTATATGAAGTGGGTATGTGACGACATTAGAATATAATACTACGTCATGTAGAGCAAGCGGCTGTATGAAAGAGCGAAACGAAGGAGGCAAGGATCGGTAGGTAGGTAGGTTGGTAGGTAAGGTAGTTATGGGTTGGTAGAGGTAGATGACGTAGATGCGTATCACGCACAATGCAGGATCGTGGGAGCTCACGTGCATTCGCTCCCACGCTGGTTTTGTCTGGCCAGTACTTGGCTGTCGCTGCTAAAACTGCTACAAGGGTTCTCATCGAGGGTTCACGAAGTAATGAAATTCCCATAAGGAGCTTCCTTAAAGAAGCATTAACGAGTAACCGATATAATTAAAAAAATTGCATTCGAATAATTTTCTACGCTCGTATTACCGGACTATTGAGAACTAGATGAGAAAGTGTTGGTAGTGTTCGATTAAAAAAAAAAAAAAATCGATCCGAACTATCGATAAATGAAAATCTTTAAAGTCTAACTATATGCTGGAATAATAAGTAGCCATTAAAATCGTATACGCGAAGAGTCAAACACGCAACCTATTAATTTATCCATTAACGACTCATGGAAAACCACCTTCCGCGTCTCTGGTGTTCCTTTCCAATTGGCCAACTGGCACTGACCACTTGCGCTAAGTACGTATTAACGATTTAAGCGGCTCGTTCGTGTTGGGTATCGAATGCGGAATAGTGGATCGTCATTACAAGGTGGTAATCAAAGAAATTACATTACGAATATACTTGCGTAATAAGAAACCCCACGGTCCCTTATCCTGTACGAGCTGCATCTGTAGCTAAGGTCGTTTACGTTTAACTGCCTAATATATCGTTATACGTTAAGTGGCGTGTAAGTAATATGAGCGAAATATATTTCGCCAAAGATACTCCACTCTTATCCTAACATAGTAGTAATACGTACTAATAACAGCCATTTATTTCGAATAGGTATACCAAGAGACAAAGAGGGTCCCGGATCAAGGGTACACACCACCACCACCTGTGACACATTCTCACGTGTGTCCAATGCCTCTGGAACACCTGTACTTCCATGGTTACTGGATATAAGGGTATAAAAAGGGAGAGTGGGAGTGCACCCCTCTGTACCTAATTTCCCACACACTCATGTTTAATGGATCGTGGAATAGCCCAGGGAGAAAGTACTAAACGTCGAATTTACATGTTAACCGAAGAGCACGCTATATATAAGATCGGGGGGGTGCTGGTGACGTCGTAACATATATTAAACGGGTGTCTCTTCGACCGACCTCTAATATAAGACGGTCCTAGTAAAAAGAGACGTCATAACGGTCGACAGTGGACTGAAGTGTGTTGTAATTTCTGAGTAGAGAGGAAGAAAACAAAACAACAACAACAAAAAAAAGTAAAAAATTATAAGTAACGAAGCGACGCCCTTTCGTCCTCCTTTCACGAGTTTGATAAACAAAAAAAATTGTACTGCCGTCTTTTTGACAATGAAATGCAGATGGAGTGGAAATAAGAGAAAGAAGGAGAAAAAAAAACGGTACTTCGATAACTATCTCAGTGGCACTCTCACGATGTGCCTTAAGGTGATGATATAGTTGCGAGTTGTATTTCAGGAGCGTAACAAACAAGCGACTATGATATGGTGCCGTGGTATAAGAGAAGCCATGGCAAGTGAGCACGGTACCAGTGACGTCAGCTTGTCACGCCTCGGCGGTCACCCGTCGCAACATTAACATCGACTGCGCGTTATCTTTGCGGCTAGCGCTCCCGTTTGCCGTACCAACATTAACGACTAAAAAGTATCGCGGACGGACACGAGAAAGTCATTAAGGAAATTTCGGTTGCTTATTCCCCGATGCTGTGAATAACAGTCGTGCAGTCGAAGCACAACATACAGAGACAACCCCGTTTTAATACACGGCAATGAAGAAATACAAAGGACTATTTTCGTGAATTACGCATACAGGATGTACGGAGTCCTGGGAAACGGTGGAATCGTTATTTTTTATTATTTCTTTCTTTTACAGTCAGATCGACCAAAAAAAAACTTTCCCAAGGGGTTGCTCCGTAGACACTTAGCTAGTTAAACTAGGTTTAAACAGGTACTAAATAGTAAACGAGGCACTAATTCCATCGGGGAATCACTAATTTCCCTCGTGACATGGGTGGGATGTTTCGGGGACGGATCAGAGGATAAAAAGCGAAGGAAAAAAAAACCTACGTCAATGTTGCGCGAGATGGTTAATTAAAGATACGGGTCAGTGTTAAAGGTAGCTCGTTTGAAAGATCCACTAAAAGTTGACATGTCGGGATCTAGGGAATGGGACGTTAAAAAAAAAAAAAAAATTAATCCAATGGGTACAACCATCCCTTGACGCCACCTAGGACCCGTGTATTCGACGATGAATAAATTTTAATTAGAGGACAATTAATTTCGTGCGCGGATGTCAGGGACGGTTAAGCACTATATACTTAGTGCTCTTTGACTTTATTGTTGTCTTTTTCTTTGACTTTCGATTATCAAAACCGACGTATTCGGTACGTACTGTGTAATTCTCGGGGACGGGATCCGTTCTTATGACGTCGATCGAGCAATCAATCACAGGCAAATAATAGAAAAAGAAAAGGGCGTCACGTATTCGTAAGTTTCGTAGGATTTCTATTTTATTAAACTTCCTTTTTCTTTGATATTTGTTCGTACGCTTTTTTCTTCTTCCTATCTATTCTCTCTTTTTTACTTATCTCTCGCTATTTCTCCGTGACTGTCATACCTATGTAATCTGCAACGTATAACTAATGTGAGTCACGATCGGGTGAATTCGCAACGCGACGTTGTTGCATACATTCGCCAAGCGACAAGGAGACAAGTGCAATTTTTTTTTTCTTTCTTTTATTCATCGCTCCACTCGGCTTTGACGAATCAGAATTTTCTGGAACGGATCACCCCGCGACGCCAAGCGTCGACATTATCGTGCCAAGGACGCGTGCGGACGAAACCTTGAAATAGGAAGAAAGTGCCAAAGAATAACTAATATAATAATATAGTAGTATATCGTCCGATTAAATTCTTCGCCATTACTGCCTAATAATTATTTGCGTACAGAGACAATGTAATATTTTGTTATATATAACAAAACAAAAATTTATGAAAATGGGAGTAAACGAGTGAAGAGGGCAGAGTGCAGATCGAAGCGTAGGTGTAAGCCAGGCGTGGTATACCGGCAAACCGGACAGTAAGGCGTGTGCGCATGTAATACAGAGAGGAGGAAGGCCGATAGAGCGGAGAGGCAAGAAGACCGTCAGAGCGAGAGAGTAAGATGGAGAGAAGGGAGTCAAGAGGAAGAGGAAGAGGATCATCGAGGATTGGAGAAACGAAGCTCCTCCCGTGTTATCTGCGTCCAACCTGCACCCACGCGTCAATTCCGTAGCCATGACAGGAGGATATCGCCTATGAGATATCGGTGCGTTTCTGTACGACTAATATGTATATATGAGCGTGTATATATATATATATTTCACGTCTATATGGTCCATAGAAAAATGACGTAAAAAATTTGTTCTCAATAAAATTGATATCAGACAATTTCTACACAATTTAGCGTAAAAAAAAAAAAAAAAAAAAAAACTTGAGGATGGTAGAAAGGATATTTCCTGTTGAGGTATGGTCAGAAATGAATTTCCGGATACGAGAAAGGCTCTACTCTCCGTTTTATCTCGTAACGTAATTTACCAGCGAAAAAGCTGCCAGACTAAAAGGTTGCGGAATTCAATTTGGGGATACAGAAACGACGAGCAATGAATACAGGGGCTGCATGCAGAACCGTGAACACTTGAGTAACTTAATAACTCCAAACACCCTTCTGCTCGTGTATATATCTATAAAGCTACGACTATACAGGTATAGACTATACGTATATAGTACGTACGAACGAACTATAGGCACCTGTTTGCGTATCCTTAAATGCAATTTAGCTGTCCTCTATAGGCGAAGAAACGAATTTCCTTGGGAAATTCAGCAGTCGTGCTGACGGTACACAAATACTTTATAGTCGAGTACAACAACTTGATTGATTCTCATATCGAAGATGGAATCATAGAAGAAATTCAGAATTTAACAAAAAAACAAAATAAATATATATATATACCCAGTAACCAGCAGAGCAATACATCTGCATCCTGATCCCTGTTGATTATTCGTTTGACGAAGTATACGGATGATAGAAGTAACGAGAAACAGGGTCGACTGAAGGTGAGAAATTTGATGAAAAAAAAGAAATAAAATAAAAATAAGGACCCACTAAAAAAATCGTGAAACTTTTTCCGTAACTTGTTGAGCAACCTTGAGCAGTCGCGACTTCCGGCGGCAAAATTTAAGCTCGCCCTAATTAATAAACTAAAGACCGGATGTTCGGTCAATTTATTATCAAATACTTAACATTGATACGTCGTGGGCTCAGCCCGAGTGTAATATTTATAACGAACTCATAACTATCCGAATCGCCGAGGGAAAATAATCTCGCGTGATAAATCGGACGGATAGAACACACGCCCCCCTGGTTACACGTATGATCCAGCTACAGACGATGTGTTAAACACAAATTTTTCATGCAGACGCTCCCGTCTCGCCATTTCCCCGTCACTCTCGTAAAAATGTCATTGTTGGTCAATCGATTTGATTGACTTGTACATATACAACGAAAATTCGAATATGAATTTAGCCATATAAAAAAAAAAAACGTAAATAAATGTATTGAACTACGTATATATATATATATATATATATATATAGGTCTACTACGTATATATATATATAGGTCAATATATCGAAGCCAGAGGTGCAATTGCACAAAGTAAAAGGAACAACAAGGTGAACCTGACGTTATTTCAAAGCAGATACCGTTACGTGCCTGTCGGCAATCAGCTACAATCCGATTGTGCCTTTTGTTTTTCAGAGTGGTTCGCCGAGAGCCGCTCTTCGGCTGCTGAACCTGTTTTTCCTGCCATATGGCTACACGGTTGCCCATCGGACTCTTTACTTTTACGCGTAAAGGTGCATACGCATGGTTGACTTCAGGGCGCGAACTATTCCAGGATCCCCAGGTATACACGGTGAATAAGGTAGCATATATATGCGCATAGATAAAAATATCTACACCACATACAATTACTAGGTGGACAATCAGAGCGTCGTGGCGGCCAAGAAATAAAGAAGCGACGTGTTACCCAGGCGCGGGTCATTAGCGTCGAATTGAAGTCAGACGCGAGCTTGTTAGCCTTTTTGTCCTTACTGGCAATTCGTTTTTGGTGCGTAGAGAACGTTAACCTGGTGCATTAGCACTTGCTCAGAAATACTCGAGAGCGGAAGAATCGGCAGGCCATCGATAAAGGATCGATAGCTGTTCTATAGTCTCTCGTGTATATCCTGGCCATATTAATATATATATATATATATATATATATATCAATGGCGGGGAGAAAGTTTAAACGTTTCAGAGAGAAGGTGGATACAGGGGGGCGGGGGGGCAAAAAAGGCGAACGAAAAAAAAACAGTCAGGTGATAAAAGTTCAAGAAAGGTAAGAGGGGAAGGCACGATGCGAGGGATGATTAGGTGGAGTAGAATGGAGGAGCGGGAGGATGGGGGATTATTTATATATAAAACCTCGACCAATCACATTGCGAAATTATGCTGTGAATGGAATACGCGTGATCGCACGTTAGCCAACGCGCGCGCGCGCGTTTGTGTGTGTGTGTGTGTGTATATATATATGCAGGAAGTCGCATAAGAGTTTGCTGTACCTGTGTATATTTTTATTTTTTTATTTAATTAGCACTATTACCTCGGCCGCAGTGGCTGAGCATCGCGTCCGTATGATAGATACGCCAAATACTGGTTTAAGCATTGGCGGCCATTGGTGAATGGCCTAGAATGCTCGACTGTAATAAATTGTACTCTCGGACGATTTCCGGCTTTGCCCAGAAACGAATGAATGAAATCGGTTCAGGCGACTCGTGGGAGCGTGTATCCACGGTACATTAATGATCACTTGTACGTAGTATAATGTATACAAGATAGTTAGTATAGTCGATATTTGCAGTAACTCCATTTTCCCTGACTGTCGCTATATGCACTGTATATATGCCTAGCGTATATCCAGTATGAACTAGTATTTGAAGCGTGGGTGATTGCGGGATGAAATTTCTTAGTTTTTTTTTTTTTTTTTTTTTTCTTCAGACGTTTCGTAAACCGGTCAAGATTGACGGGGTACAACGGGGACAAGTGGACACCGTCCAATTTCCCAGCCAATAGCTTCCGCTCCAATTTAAATTATTACATCCGAATTCTTTCGGTTTACTTTACGGCACAATTTCCTTGGTTTATATTTATATACGGCGCGCCCGGCTTTTCGACGGTGACTGTGAGATTAACAAAAAAAATAACATGGATACCGAATCACGCCGCTACAACGAGATCATCCAAAAATGTACGTCCGTCATTTTTTTATATCAGCGAATTCTCATAACGTCTTAATCGGATATATCTGTAAGGGTGGCTGAATCATGTCGCGAGTGAATGAACCAGGCAAAAAGAAGGCAAAGAAGTTATTAAAAAAAAAAAATACAAGGTAGCCCAAAGAGACGAAAAATGTTCGTAGCGACAGATACGTTTGTTTTCATTGGCGGTAACCTCGCCACATAAGTTATACCTAGAGAGGGATTGATTATGAAATGAAAACCATGGAGACCAAGGCGATATAATAAAATATGCCTGAACAAATAACTCGATGAATCCGTAACAATTTCGTGCGGGGCGGTTAGTTGCCGGAAATCGAGTGTATAAAAGTCACTGAAACAACAAGAATCGGAAGGCGAAGCTATAGTCAGTGAGTAAACCGTAGCGCGATTGCTGGCTAGATAGATAGACAGATATAAGAACGTGGTACAGAGTATACAGTGTTAGGTAGAGTGAGTGAGAGAGAGAGAGAGAGAAATACAGAGACACGATGTAAAGGGATAAGTAAGGATAGGAGAGCCGTGCAGTTCCAGTCGGAGTAGGAGAGTAAAAAGTATGGGTCGAGATAGGATGGGATGGGATGCTGAGCCTACGGACTTATAAATAAATCTCGTTCGCGTGGCTCTCATCCCCACCACGACGCCTCTTCCCTCTCCAGAAACTCGACTTCTACCTTCTAGCAGCGTCTCCACTTGACCACTTATACAGTGTAAGGCTAATGCTTCTGTACAGGTATGCATTTGTACAGCCATGAACTGCGTACTACGCTAGTCAAATATCCTACCGAGTACCATCACGGTATAACGAATTAGATATTTGTCCCTAGGAAATTTGCCTTGCTTAAATAGATACTGTTTCGCATAATAAGAAAAAAAAGAAAAATATTTTATTCGATGATTTGGGTCAGTAGCGAGGATTCAATTTGATGAACGTTATATCGAAAAAGGATACTTGGTCGTTTACAGAAGCATGTGTAAAGGGTGTATCACAGTGCGAATGCCCGATCATTTGAGAGTCAGCGATTCCGTCTTGCTCTCTCGCCGATGACCTTATACTTCTCGGCAAAACCTGTTCGGCTTCCTCTGTGCTTGGCTACTCCCATCCGCGAGGCCTGGCGGCTGAATCAATTATTTATTTCGTTATTTTATTTGTTTAAGATCGCGCCGCTAATCAACGTGCGCGAGCAGCACTCACGAGAGTGCGTCGAATGGCCGAGGGTCAATCCCTCGCGCGTATATACCACTGACTTCCGGTGAATCAGAAGCGTGGCACTAATAAACCAACGACAACGACCAAATCGCACGTAACATTAACTTTCGAGTTGGGATCGACGTACTTTTCATATATAAATTAACGATAAAGACCATATAAGACGTCAGCCTCTTCCTGTGCCGAGTGTCGAGGCTTCCAAGAATGCAAAATCAGTTAACAAATCATACATATAATTCCGAATAAACGAAGGAAACAATAAAAACTCTTAAAGCGGAAGTGAACTAATTCACCAAGTGACTCTTTGGACTCTACTGCTGATGCTGTACAAATCAAAATAATTTAATGCATTGACAAGCATAACGAACAACCTTACAGAGCTTTATACCCTTCATCTTTATCAGCTGATCTCATACTCACTCTCTTTCTCTCTCTCTCACGTACATATGCAGTCCCTCCCTCCTTCTCTCTGTCGCAAGAACGCGACCACTTGTCAGCGATTACGCAAGACGAATCCCGGTCGATTAATATACAAACGGAAATGCATTTCCCCAGGATACGTCTTTGTAAGAAAAAAAAAAATAAAATTCTAATAAAACCAAACGCACCAGGTTAGCGAGAATGTCAGGAGCCAAGTGCTGCAGAACGTGGCGCAGTCCAATAGCGAAGGGAAGGAAAGAAAACAAATGACAAGGAAGAGAATGGTGGTGGATGGAAAGTAGAGTCGAGCTTTGAAATCAGGTAAACTTTGTTGTCGCGGTTCGATGCTGGAGGTGAAAGAGGTTCAGGCAATCCTTGTCAACTGGTTCACTCGATTACTCCTACGCATCAGCTGTCCGGATAGTGCGAGAACGCTCTTGTCAGCTGTATGTTCTCGTTACGTAATGGGAGGTGGACACAGTGAGAACTCACCTCCTAAGAATAAGCTCTCCTGACACGGAATATCAATGACGATCAGAATGGCACCTCCGACATCCTCCTGAACGGAAACCGGAAGAGAACACTGACAGAGTATCAAGACGGACTTGGATATCCTGGGGATCTTGAATGTACTAGCGGATCCGTCGTAGCTACGTCTGTACTCGACAGGACGCTCCGTCGTCCCACCAGGATACGAACCCGACCGCGGCTCCTGCATGAGGGCTACGAAGAATCGAGAACGAATCGGACGCCGTTTTCTTATCTAAACTACAAAACTTGCTTGTGGTAAAAAAGTATTGATAACGTTAACCGCAATGAGTGGAAGTGGTTTCAGCATGACGTATGGGTCCGCAGTATTCTTTTCGTTAATTTCGTTTCTGGCAGCAAAATATAAAGAATAATATTTATTCCCATCCCGTTTAAGAGGAATTCAGGAAATCTCATATGTACAGATGACAAATGAGAAGCGCGTATATAATTTACGAAAAGATGACTTTCTCACGGTTACCGTATTTTAAAATTGGCCAGAGTCCATCTTGTGAATATTTTTTTTTTTTATCGCCTCAAAATAACGATCGGTATCTGATTTTATATCAGCACTTTTTCTCGGCGGGTGAACGTTTGGTTATTAATTTATGCTAATCGAGAGTTCATTGATCAAGTCCAGCTATCGATCGACGAAGACGAAGAATACCGAGGTCGTTTTCTCACACTGCTTCCTCTTACGTGGACTCTGTCTTTTCACGCCCGGAATACCGGCGCTACTGGATATCAGTCGATCGCCTATCGACACTATTAAGCCAAGGCTAATTTAGCTGTATATTAAGCTATATACATATCGTTCGTTCGTAACAGAATCATTTGCGTTAATACCTTAATTCGTTGCTAAAATCGCTAAGCTTGCGACTAACCATTTCTCGACTTCTACGTTATTTATATTAGCATCCTGAATTACATAACGTAGCAGGAAATTCATTTCAGGACATTTTTTTTTTTCGCAGAATTTAGCAACCCTATATGTATAGACCGGCGCTGGCAGTGTTGGTTAAAGCAATTATTCATCCGGTCATGTACAGAGTTAGCAGTAAGTTATAGAAACATACATATGCTACATGGGATGAAGGTAGAAGGAAATAAGAAAAAAAAAAAAAGAAAAAGAAAAATAACAAGATAGCCATCCCTATTGGTCGTGTACGAAGATATACATATAAGTAAGTATTATGGGTACATGCCGTATGAAAATTACGAGCACATGGGAACATATGGCCAGTCAAGATATGGTCGCATTTAATTAAGAGGCATGGACGGACAACCGTAGGTACGCATTGCGGGAAAGGATCGCTTATTGGAAAAGACCAGCTGAATTCCGGGTAATCGGCCGTGCAGAGTACTTATACGTAGACACTTGATATAGACAGGATATATATATATATATGTATATACACTATATGTATCCTTACTATCAACAGATCAACCAAAGGAACAGGTTTAACGAAGAAAACCACTCCGCGCCACTAATCACATATTAGTCACTGAATAATATGAAAATGATTGGAATCCAAGAGAGAATGAGTCAGATTTTGCATAAATGCATGAGGATCTCTATAACGCTCATTGCTGCAGATTTTAATATCCAGAATATTACGACATAGCCGGAAGTGCTTCTCGACGATACTCGTGTCTATTTTTTTCACGATAATCTTCTAACGGAATCGCTATTAAATTATTGATCGTACGTATCTCGGATCGTCTCATTTCCTATAAGTATCGGATAGATAGTTATAATACAGTATATTTACAGAGCAGTCCAATTAATCTTTCCAAGGAGTGAAATCTCAAGATCCACAGTAGTAACGTTTAAGGCGCAAAAAAAAGGCTTAAAAAAAGAACAAAAGAAAAGATAATAGAAGAGTTAAAGATGAGCCAAGAGAGAAGAGTACAGCGGAGCACTAAGAAATGTTTCTTTATGAAGGTGCTATTACCCACCTTTTGTGTCCCTGGGCGTCTGGAGTTGGCCCGAGGTGGGTATAGGTTGGTAAGAAAAGTTAGGTACGATATATATATATATATATATATACACATATATATTACACGTATCCAGCGTAGTATAGCGCGAGTCATAGCAATCAAATCGAGCTTCATTATAAAACAGTGCGTTACGAAATCATTATCTCGAACGCGAGGATATTTTGTAAGCTAGGCGGCGGGAGAAACGAGACGTCCAGACGAAGGCAGATCGATTAAAGGGAAGGGATGCTGAAGGTGGCCGTGGATAGAGGTGCCAGGAGATGAAGGAGACCAAGAAGAGGAGGCCAGCGCGGCTAGTTTTTCTCTATCCGGGAGGATGAATGAACCCGGCAATTTGTTGGGAGCGAGGACCGAGCAGTGCTCCTGGTGCTAGAGATGCTGCTGATGCTGCTGATGCTGCCTGTTGCAGCAACACTGCTATCCAGCACTCATTATCTTTATAATCTCTCTTGGAAGGCAGAAGCTCGATAGTGGCTACGCTGGTAATGACTTACAGTATAATACAGAGTGTGCCAGCGTCGTCCGGATATCCTTCGAAGGATCAGGATACCGAGTGGGAAGCTGATTTACAAAAAATTGTCCAGGTAAGACCGCGAGAAATCTATTCTGTAGAATAGTACAAACTAATGTTTATTATGGATATATGTGATAAAAAAATGATGCGCTACGCAATAGAGTTCGTTAGGCTGAGTACAGTTTCTCCAAGTTTTCATCCAACAGTACCAGGCAAAGTATTCTAATGAGCAATCAGGTCTGCACTAGTTGTCCTGAAGTCCTTAGCAAGTGACTCTGGTTAAGAGTCGTTGCCTGGAATGTAGCGGACAGTGTTCCTAGTGTAAGAGCGCAAGGAGATGCTGCGCCTTTAAGGTATAGTAGATTGGATAAGGCCGAGAAGAAGGCGCCGGGCTACAAGATAATCAATTACGACGGCTACCAACTCTCCACCGGCTGTTAGCCGCAGGTCGTGTACCTGTATGTATACATATATCCATGCGGCAGTCCTGTACCTCTAATAGCATTCTTATCGAGATAGCAGAGCCAGTATCCTTCCTGCTTGAGGATGCTCAACGTTTAGAAAAATTCAATGATACCTCAACCAATCCAATACAATTTCTTGATGAAATAACAGCAGTCATCGTTTCGTCCAAACAAAAGGATACGGTCCTAGAATTATCTTTGAGAATTATTTACTAGATCTATAGCAACGGAAACCTGAAACCTCTTGCCTTTACAGGCCTATTCGAGCTTGGTGGTCACGGACCATTAGCCACTGCTTGCGGGACGCGTCGAGGCGAGGTCTATCGGATAAAAATAATATATAAATAAAAGTAAAACGCGAATAAAATCTTGCAAGGGGCAAGGACGCGTTCGAACCTCTTACCCGAAGAAAATCCTGTTTGATGCCTTCTCGATGGCCAGAAGCCAAGCAGAGGCACGTTTATGCGATAAATAAAAAGAGTCCAGTGCATTAGATGGAGTTCGTACTTAATAATCCATCCTAGGAGGAACGTTCTATTACATATGAATAGCCATATAATAATGGTCGTAGCATCTTGATACATCGGACTCGCTGCCACTTCATGAGGAACGTTAAGAGACTCGAAATGGCGCATAAACGTTGAGCCGTAAAACACGCGGCGTGCCGTATCTTCTAGAGGAGTAATAACGCGCCCTGACTGAGGTACGCAACGAACGGCCAGCAAAGCCAAAGCCTGAGGGCTTAGTATGAGCTACGACCAAGAGACAACGAGACGGAGATACGTAGATAGACCAAAGACAAGAGAGACAGAAGAGCCGTACAGCCGGGTGAGAGGGTCTCATGTGCCCCAGGGGCCCTACGCCATGATTACGAGCCGCAATTATGTCTCCGCCGGCTGCCGGCCACGCAGAGGTCGACAGGTATAGTGCATTGCAAAAGTCCATAGAGACGCTTCTAAATACCTAATAGAATTGTACTTCACTATCCTAAAATCCGTAAACACATTGTTTAACGCTAAGTGACGTAAATCATTTCTCATGTAACATTCCTGATAAGTATCGTGGACGGACCACAAAAGCAAAAAAAAGTTCTTAAATGATCCAAGTCCATTGAGCCGAGACGTCACTGGGCTCTTTGCGAAGACGTCAAAGTGACCTTAGGAGGAAGTTTATTCAGGTAATGGGATTCCGGCGGATAGTGACGTAACTTGTGGCAGCCACTGTACCAGTTGTGAGGAGTTGCTTGAGACCGCTCGGGCAGGTAAGCGGCCCGGCTCCGAAGGAGAGGTGAAGGAGCTGGAGGAGAAGGTGGTTCTAGATGATGAGAGGTAGTCCCGCGATCAGAAGCGCTGCGAAAGAGTGAGAGAAAGAGAGATACGAGGTAAGTAAAGGTTAGTATGGAAGGGACATAGTCCAGGTTAAGACATGGATAGGTACCTACGAAGGAGGTGAAGAGGCTGTGTTGCTAGACGGTATGGAGGTAGGCTGCTAGAGGGGCCCTCTCCAGGAGGCACGTTCCCACGATCTCATGAATGAACTCGCGTGGCTGTTCAGGGTGGGGGTAACACTTCTACCGGCGCTCCTTTACCAGATACCACGTGGTGGGGATATTCGCGAGCCGTCCAGCCTCCGGGGAAGGAACTCGGGGTCACCATGTCCGATGTCTTGCTTGCTTCTGGCTCCTGGCTCTCTGCCTGCCATCATCGAGAGATATTGCCTGGGAGTTGCGTCGCTGTGACACCTATTACGTAGTTACATGAAAGCAGCCAGACGTGCACGCATGTACGGCAATCGTCATTAGAAATCATTGCTTTAAAAACCATTTAAAGTAAATCTCGATGACAGTTTTTCTACAAGATTTCTACAAAAGAGAATATTCAGTTTGCAGTAACCATTTAATTTCAAACAATGTACGCAAGTCTATGTTTCTTCCTTTATAAAGCAGATAAGACAGTTTAGCCGCCGATTTTATCTTCTTTATTGGAAACTGGCATTGTGCGAATAAAGCAAGGAAACATGGGAAACATTAGTATGTAAATGACCCAGCGCGCGATATGATTAATGATTTACATTAATAATGGACGTTCAGTTTTTTTTTTTTTATTAAGACGTTGTTATTCCTTTTTTTTTTTTTACTAACATCATCCATCATCTCGACTTTGCAGTCCCATAGCATCTACTATGTGTCTGTCTCTATCTGTTTCTCTCGAGTCACTATACACCATCAAGGTTCTTGACACCGTGCGAATCTATTACGTTCCTCTTATCGAATCCTCCTATCAGCCTCCTCTCCTAATACTTTGTATCCCATCACCGTGATAATTGAAAAATACACTATTCACCATGCTCGATATATAATTAGAAGAATCTATCAACCCCCTGATTTCATCAGTCTCAGTGTATCAAAAAGAAGAGCCAGCCGTCATCCACAGGACTTGGCACCTTCTCCAAGGATCCTCAGACCCTTGGGCTGATTTTCATCCCTTCCGGTTCTCGCGATGAGATCCCAGCAAATATTAAAGAAAATGACAGTGCACTATTCTTCCACAGCTCAGAGGATCATTAAATAGTCCTCCGATGGAGCCTGAGGTTAAAAGTTCCCTAGGAAACCAGGCCCGGAAGGAAAAGTCACGCGAAGGTATCCAGCACCCCCCGGGGGTTCACCCACTTTATTTTTTCTCCTTTAAGGGTCTTGGGAAAAATCTAAGGGGACTAATGGGTACGGGGTGTTGAATCGGATCTGACCCTACGAGGTGGTCTCGTGAGGCTTCAACTCTCATGAATGAAGCGTGGTCGCGTGGCGCCTCGTGACGTCACAACCTGTTGCTACCTGTTCTTCTGGCTTCCTCCGAGAACCGCCTTTCCACTCGCCCTCGGGCGCCAACAGCCCACAACACAATCTATCGAAACGCAGTATGTCCATTTGATATTAGGTCGGTGATGAGAAAATATAAAATCTATTGTGAACTAGTCTTAAGATATTTTGCACTAGTCGACCGATGAGCGTGGGACTCTTGCTTTTCTTATACTGAGAAACCGACATTTTGGAAGAGGTATTTAAAAAAGCCGTGAATAGTGTAATGGAAATTTGGAACTCTGTTTCTTTGAGTTATGTTACAAATCATTGAAGTTATTTGTAAATTTCCGGACTGCTCATCGTTGGGGTATCGGTAATAAACATTCATTACAGATTTAGAATGCCTTCGGAGATCGGTACGGATGATCGTCCTCTGACTAGAGAGCTGCTTTATCCACAAATGGTTCGAGAGTTTCCGAGGTTGAGCGTGGCGCTACCTATCGGGAATACATCGAAACTTAACGTCCGACGAATCGCCGCTAGAGGCAGACACTAGTCAGTAGAAGGTGACGCATATCACAGATGCCTTTATATAACCAGAGTTGGAAGGTGATCGGCCGAAGATATAATTAATTTTTAACAAGATAAACGTACTATCTTCAACTCACGATCAATAAGCCCCATGTGTAAATTAGTTGCGATACAAAATGGCAGACGATCTCATCGCTCGCTGATAACTTAACTTAAAACAGGCAACTTTTCGAAAACTCGTCAAAATAGAAATCCTAAGGAGCTTGACAAGGTCCAAAATCAAAGTCACCATTAAACAATCCCTAATTCGTCTCTTATATGTATTATTTGATATTCTAGCGATATCATAGACGTAAAATCACAGTGCTCTGAGTTATTCCAAGTTTAAATGCTCCACCGGTAACAGAACGAAGTGTTAATTAATCAAAATCAAAATATCCAACAGACACATGCACTTCGTCACATGAAAGTCTATTAGCAAAGTGCCATTGCACCTAAAAGCTAATATATCATTCTCAGAAAAAGCTTTCTTTCGAAATAACGACCTACCCAGGGACATAGCAAAGCCCGAGAGAGAATCCAGAGCCTCGGGTAGAGCATCTGCCCCGTTAAAGGTTGTTTGATATTGTGAGATGTTTTGACTGACTCGAGTTTGCCGTGGAAACAGTGCCTACCAATGGGGACGTGAGAACGCTATCTGTGCTTGGTTCGGTAAAGATGCCGATCCAAGGAACGACCAACCGCACGCACAGCTGCGGTTACATATTTCACGCAATATGTTGGCCACCTTGTCTCCACCAGCTTAAAACACGATCATTTCATCCTCTTCCATTCCGCATGCTCCTCATCCATGTCACCTTCTTGTAACCCTGCACTGTCTGGGCTTCGTGGTTCTACCATTATTTCACAGGAATCTGATCCGAGAATGTACCGATTTTCAAAATGGCTGCTGCATAAGGAAACCGGAGGGTTGCTGGCTACAATATAAAGATTGAAAAATCCATTTAGACTAAAAAAAAGTAACTCGACGACGACTAGTACTGAGAGTTTTGACTTCTAGTAGCCGAGATAATTTTGTCCAACGTCGTTGCTCAGTTGTTTCAATGGGCGACCACTAACGATATCCCAAAATACATTGCGGGGGATTTATTGCAACGAAATGGCGATTATCTATGGCGCCGTATGTAGGCCGTTACCTCGAGAGAAAGGTATTTGCGCCCGTATTAACCCGGTAGTCGAAGAAATTTCTTAAAGGACTCTATTCTCAGAGTTTAACTAGAATACGACCCTGAATTCCGTTCAAGGTAAATACCGAGGTATCATGATTTCTACAATAGACGCATAATGTACGCGTTCGGATGATGCAAAGAAGTCCTGGTTATATCGAATGACAAAGTGGGGGATGCTAAACAGTAGCAGTTGGCTATCTAGATAATCTTCATCAGTGCGGCTGATATGGAATTCTTCAGTGTTACCATGTTATTTATTTTTATTTTAGCTTGAATAAGATCGACAACTTGTGTCGCTCGTTGACACAAGGATATATTTAGTTCCTCAATGGAATAGGATTATAGGTATATTATGACTATACTGTCTGGGTCAACGTTAAGAATGAAAGTCGACAGAACGAAGTGGAAATATCAGAGTGAACGAGTAAAAGGGAAGGTGTGGACGTAGTGGCATGTCAACGGCATACAAGTAGATGCAAAAGACAGAGAACGAGTAGCGGCGCTAGTCGGTCCCGCGGAGGCAAGAGGCCGATGCACAGAAGGAACTTTTGTAATTCAGGCACGTAAGACGTCGACGAGTCTCCCTCGTTCATCCGGTGCCTCGTCGAGGAATAAATTGAACGGACATCTAGCCTACCTACTGAGTGAGGAATCGCTTCTCAGAATGACAAAACGTAGCTCCATGGCGTTCGGTGTCGCTTTAGCTAAAGGATCACCATACAGACGAGAACGATGCGCGCACGACAATGGACGCTAAAGCAAGCGAAGCCAATGCCTGAAAATTACTAGACTGATACGAGCGGTGGGATTGTCTTTGAATGATTCATTAATATATAAAGGAAAACAAGACGCAATGTCAGCTCGAAGCTGAATAAGAAAAAGCGTAGAAGCTGGATTGGCAAGCATCGAGTATAAAGTGGCGCTCATGGAATCGAGATTCATATTTATGAGCGTTGGTGCGCATGCGCGAGCGGCGGCCATGTTTGATTATGCCTCGAATCGGCAGCGAAGGAAGCGCGCAAAAGAAACAAATTTGTTGCGCTACGTCAATGTCGCGGAGACAATGCTCATTTACATAAAACATTCTGCACTGGCTGTCATCAGAGGCCCATCAAGGAATCATATGACAATAGAATCGCGCGTCGGTCATCGATTGTTACGGAAAAGCTAGATCGCTGCATTATTCAGCGCGGCAAGCTGGAAAATATAAGCGGTCGCCGTCGGTGTCTACGTGTTTTGCGACGGTAAAAATAAGCTCGCTACTGCGCTTCGAGAAAGCGGGGTGGGTGCGTTAAACCCTGAGGCACCCGTCAATGCCGCAGACTTCCATTTACAGAAAGCCGCTCCCTGGTAATTCAATCGCGAGGTTATCTATCGGTTGAGAGAACATCGACACCGTTCTCTCGCTCATCCTCCTTCCAGCCAATTTCAAAGCTCGGTATACAACCCGCGTCACACTTATTTTTCATCGCCGTTTATTACACCAGCCATTAGGCAAGAATATCCCTAAATCAGCTACAAAGACGTGTATCAACTACTGGAATACAAGCTGTACGATATTTTAACGAAACAAAAAAAAAAAACTTTTCAGCCACTCTGCTTCTTCACGGAAATAGAGGTTACGTATCTCGTTGCATCCTAATTCCTATTCTCTGTCCAAGTACCATGGATCCAATGGTTTCAAAAAATTAAAATTAATAAATCCCAGGTACGATTTCCACGCTCATCTAAATGTACCGCATGGTTAATCCTATTGAATAAAAAAAAAAAATCCCTAGATAGACAGGAGCCTCGTGTTAAAAAGTTCATGCACGTTGACACAGAACGTGCACGCAGTCAGACCGGATGCAGCCTCAACCCTTCCGTGACGGGCAGCCCTGTCCCACACGGTGATCGTTATGATTATTTATTATTAAAGTGTCGCACAGAAGCCCTTCGGCGTGGCGTGACTGCGACTGTGACTTTTCACATTGCGATCGTCTTTCAGGATCCACGGGTTGCGGCGAAAGGCCCTTAGGGACAGAACGCGAGAGGCCAACGATCTTACGTGAATCACGAGACGACCCACGTGAACAGAATGCCGTAGTGTGCCAGCGCGGAGTACACCGTTGAATACTCAATGAAGCACGTGCATCTACCTTAACATACACGCGTCCCTTTTAATTACGATGTAGTACTTTAGAATCAAACAAGGCTCTACATGAAGATACTACACCTCCATTAACGCCTAACGAGGTTCCACAGTATTAATAAATACGACAGCCTATATCTGCCAAGACTCTTTCATGACAACTACACGTCGCTAAAATCATACCTTAATCTTAAGAAAATTACGTAACGTCTTTATCTCACAATATTTAGACAATTTTTCTAAAGCACAACGAAAAAAAAAACAGCTACGTCGTTAGAACAGACAAATGAGTAACACGTTAAATTATTATATTGTAATCGTCGCCATGGATCAAACGTTGCTTCTACCAGCCGATAAGTCTAATCAGTTGTTTACGGTCTGTCGAGTCACGCGTAGCAGGAGAAGGAAGAAGAAAAGTTCGTAGCGGCACGTAACACGGTTAATCTGCCATATAATACATACATATATATATATACCCATATATATATGGGTATTTGGTGTTCGACTAGAGCTTGTTGGCATAAGTAGGCGGACTGCTGGTTGAACTCTACGTAGTTTGAGTATACGTACAGCAGCAACGCGTATGAACGCAAGCAGTATATATACATATATATACACACAAGTAGTAGATTGTAGCAGGAGAAGGGAAGGCGGGGGCGTATAGTGGGGGCCTTAATGAGGATGCTGCTGATTATCCAATTCGTAAATTCTCGCTACATTTTGATCACACTGGCTGACCCGCGAGTAACAAGACAGCCAGCCGTTCGTCACGCTACCTAACCTATATCGCTCTTCGATCAGAAAACAATTATTCTCTGTCCCATTGATTACAGAATAATAACGTGTACACGGCAGCGTTCGAAAAGCGTCATTTGCTCGAGAACTGTCCTTTATCGTCGGCTGTACAACTATCCTATTTTCAAAATCGTCTAATCTGCATTGAATTGCTTCTGGAAAATTTCACGCGGATCTAGTTAAAGTATAGAGCTTAAAGAAAAACAAGGTCTGATCTAACGTCAAATATTTCAGAAGATCTTAAACGCGATGTTTACAATCGTCTGATATCGAATTCGCAGGGCCGTTTAATTCCCCCCTTGGATGAACCGATAATGTTACCATAACGTAATGCCCGAAAAAAGATACAAGCGAATTGCTCATGCGATAACTAACTGTCTCAGCTATAAGTGCCGAGTGATAAGATAAGTTTCTTTGTATCTGACAAAAAAATCGCAAGTCCCAGCCCTGACTTCTCGTCAGTCGACGTATGTACGCATATGCAAATTTCATTGAGAACTCTCGCGGACTTTTGCCCAATGATAGCGACACGAGATTGATAAACACCGGTAGCCATGTTTTTTTTTTCTCCAGCATTTTGAAAGCGCGTGTCCGCTGATCCTGGTTAGTAAAATAACGTTCGAATCGTACCGACTAATTCGACATGTTCTACATACAAGTATTCGTTATATGCTTAGTCTGCCCACAGCTCCTATTGCGCAAACACCGCGAAGGATCACTAGTCTGCTAACACTGCCAAGTGTAAGTCAGCCGGTAATCAGCGATAAGACTAGAGAAATTGAAGTAACCGATCGTATTTCCAGATTTTCACTTTTGTACGTGTAGGAAAAAAAAAACAGCTGATTCTCAAATTCTTATAAAAACCGTCCAGTCCCGTTGGCTAGTCACTGAAACGGTAGTCAGATAAATTATCTCCGTAATTTGTCCTGAAAATATCCTCTCAATCGGAGATATTCCCAAACAGTTATTGATCTCACGGAATTGCGCAGCATCCTGTGGTTTTAATTGTCGTGACTGATCTATGCGACAGGTTCACGATACTTTTTCGCGTTCTCTTCTCGTCTACATATAAAGTTATCTTTCTTCTCTCTATCTCTTTCCTCGCGTATTCCAATAGCTCTCAATCCAAAGTCATCTATCGCGATGTCACGTCGAACGAATACTAAATTAATGTACACAATGTCTTGTCCAAGGTAACAATATCACGTTGAAGCCGTAATATAAATTTATATAGCAGATAAATCTGACAAGAAGTTGGCCACCCTGTGCGGTAATATTGGCACGAAGGGTGACGAAACGTCAGACACACCTGTGTGTCAGAAGCGTATTGTGCGTGATCGATGAAGCGAGGGGTCAATAGGGTCGAGGATACCAAGGGTGGTAGCCACGTAAAACCTACCTGTTGCAGTGCCCATAGGGATGCATCCATTTCATGCTAGTGAAACGGAAGTTCGGGCTATAATGCTTGCGTATCGCAGTGGCAACGAGAGTCGTAAAGTAACCATTCGAGCGATACGAAGAGCATAAAGGTAGGGCATCCTGTGACTCGCCCGGGACACCTAGTCTCATTTTCGTTTAAGTCAGGAGGGGATATCGTCCCCTTGGCTTACATTAAGAAGATATATATATATATATATATATATAACATGTGTGTGTATATATATACACACACACATGTTAAATTTTCATTTCCTCTCTCATTCTCTTCAAAGCTCTGGAGTAAAAGCATGTGTTGAGTTTCGTCCACAATCTCTGGAATCTTTCAAAAATGGAAGAGCCGAGTAAAGCAAAAAAGATACAAAAAAAAAAAAAAGATCCAGAGTGCAGCTACTCGAAACTTATGTCTCTCGTCCTCAAAATATCATCAAAGAACATTGCGCCGATTCTCAATTTAAAAAAATCACGTTCAGTCGTTCATCCCTTTGGCTCGAACACTCGAGTGACCCTTTAAACCCATCGCTTTCTCCCTGGAGAATGCGGTCGCATTCCATCCGCCGTTGATATTCTTCATCCAGTAAAATACATACAATAGTGAAGACGTAAAGGTCAAATACTCACCGAGTGAACTCTCCGGGTCCGAGAGATCCGACAGCGAGGGTACTTTGCGCATCGAAGCGAATCGACCAGGAAGAGCAGGCACCAAGCCCTCCTCCTCGGCGTCCGAAGCAAGCTCTTGCTTCATGTACTTGGCCATCATCATCATCACGCCACCACCGCTGAGGCTGCCGCATCCCAGAATACCACCCACGCCACGCGCATCGCGCTGAAATCATCAAACGATTCGTTAAATCTTAACGACGGCCCTCGTTACACGGGACTTCCGGTGGCGCGTGCTACGACGCACTAGGTACGTACGAATGACGTACGTATACATATAGATATACAAATGCACGATCGTCATTTAAAACGCGCACCATATACCACTGGTACAACAACCTAGGTATCAATTTTTTTTTTCCCCTGGAATTCCGGCATTCCAGGAAGAACCAGATAGCAGACCCATTAACGGGTAGAATATGCAGGAGGTCCTTCAGAAAAAAGATGAGAGAAGGATCAACTAGGGTCTGAATATCCTTGTAAATGTCAGAAGCGGTAGGAGGGATTACGTTGTCCGGTATGGATGGTGTTTATCAATGGCATCGGAAGCCACCGTCAGAAACGTGTCCCACGAATGTGCTCGATGAGACGGGTAACATGGTAACATTAATGTTTAGGTAATACATTATAAAGACTCTTCTTTATTCCATGGATCAAATTTCGATTATAATACGTGGTGTTTAATGACGTTGATTCTAGTGTCGTTGAAGAAACTGTATCTTCTGGATAGGACCACAGTTGAATTTGTCACTTTCCATTTCTCTTTTATTCATACCTGACGTACGTAACGAGGTACGTTTTAATTCGCATGATCGATTAAACGCGTAACGAAGCAAACGAGGACTGAGAATGTATGACGGTTACACTATATTACTCATAACACGTTGTATTTACACGCATGACTATTAGACACCAGAGAGTGCAACGAGGCGCGAAGGAATAAGCTTGTGAAACCAGTTTATCGGTATCAACTAAAAATGACAATACCACCTGCGCCACTTCAAGTGTAATTCATTGCACTGAATAAATTTACTTATTGAACACAGTGTTTGTAATCTCGCTGTGTTATTCAGGAATGAAAGGTAATTTTCACATAGAGACAAAGGGCGCCTGTAATACGAAGAGTTATACATTTAATTCAGTGACCATTAAGGGTCTACGTATATATAATGATTTTCATGGGGACCAGAGGATACGAGGTTCGCTCCCACGTTTACGTTACCCATAATGCCTGCAGGCAGGCACAGGCGCGATAATTAACAAGATAGTAACGAGAGGGAAAAAAATAGGGGAGCATGGAATCGATCAATGCGCTTTGAGTTCTTCAGAAAGTGTAGGCACTAGGGGGGTTTGCTCTAGTGCACCAGAACGGCGTGACGTGCCTTGGTAAGAGTCTAGGAGCCAGGCGTTTACGTCGACAATGTCAAACGGGGTAGCATCCTTGACGGCTTTAATAATCAATGCGATTTTCGTACCGTTACGGCAGCCTGCGATTACATTGCACGAGTCTATGTACTGATTAGAAACTGCAGACGTCGTCTGGAAACTGTGAAAAAACAAGAGCGATAAAGAGATGGACGGGGCATGGGAATTAGGGGTGAGAAGGAGGCGAAGAAAGGAGAGCGAGAGTGAAGAAGAGAGGACTGAAGAGTGTAAGGGGATTGAGGAGTAGATGCAAGAGGAGAATGTAGACGAAGAGACTTGGCTCAGCAGAAACATGAATGAACGGTGAACCTGCCGCCGAGTGGTCTTGTCGTTATTCTCGTGTGGAAGTAGTGGTAGTTGTGAGTTGGGGGGGGGGAATGAGAGAGCGAGGGAGAACAAGAGAGAAAGAGAAAAAAAAGGAGAAAACGTAAGCCAGAAAGAGTGAGTGAGTGAGTGAGTGAGTGAGTGAGAGAGACAGACAGAGAGGGATAAGGATGGGAAGATGCATTCAAGAGGTAAGTGGATGAGTCGTGAGTGGGGAGATCGCATAACTGAGAGAGGGAGTGGCGGAGGAAGAGGGGAGAGAGAGAGAGAGAAAGAAAAAAATTAAAAGACAGAGAAAGAAGCGAATAGAAGGAAGGGGATGCCGCAAGCCCAGAACCGACCGCTTGACCTTCATGCGGGCATCTGAATGAAACGGCTGCGCCGACGGAGTGACGCAACTCAACGCGACGCGACGAGGCTCGAGATTCTACGACACTTCCCTACTAAAAACTCACTCCTTATATCGCTTCATTATCATTTGATTGGCTCTATTTTATCACTTGTAAGCGTTCATATTACGTTTCTTCTTTTTCTTTTCGTGGAAAATTTATAAAATCGACTTTGAATGATCATTACGCTACGTTTCCTATAGAAAAGCTACATGTATCACGCATGTATATTTTTTTTTTATATTTTACGAGCGTGTATGACATAGTCTGATAATAATTCAATGTCGTTAAAGAAAAATACGAATATCTTCTTAAAAGAGTAGCAAGAAAAGTGATCAACGAATACGCAGAACGATGACGGGAAAAATATTAATCGTCATTAACGAAGCGACAATTCAAAATTTCAAACTGTTGACATCCTTATCTAATGTAAACAATGGTTACTTACTGCCAAGAATACTGTATCCATACGGATTCCCATGCAGAATTGAAAATAGACATAATATTCATAATGCTTAGATCATTCTTGCAGCTGACTAGTTCGAATAATTGGATAAATTTCTAAGAATCGTGAAAGATATAAAAAAAAAGCGCGTGATTTATAATTAGCGATATCAATGGTTTGCCTACCGACACAAAACGCCAATGTAGCTCGCTCACTATGCGATAAGGGCATAACTATAATTCTACCACACCGTTCGTGAGTTCACGGACAATGACACATTGTATGTAATCATTTTCACAGAAGCACACTTACGAGATAAAAGAAAGACGATAAATGCAACGTTAAAAGATCAAAAGGTCATAGTGGATGAACTAAGGATTAATTTTTAAAAGCCAACGCAATGTGATAATTGTAACGATGCTCTAATTAAAGTACTTTTCACCAGTAACGTGATGAGTAAATGAATTTTTTAATTATCCCTCATTAATTAAACGACCTCCATGGACCTTGTTCTCCCATCGCATTCCTTTCATTTAAAAGATTTATGCGACGGTACACAAAAATAATAAGAAAAACATAGTAATAGCTCAAAAGCTACACTCGCTTTAAGCTATTACATGTACAAATATTTATACGACTGCAAGTAACCTCGTTCATCAGTAAGAGGTTGTATATATATATATATATATATACAAATAATTCGCATGAATAAAACCGAGTGCGCAAATGTCCAATGAAAACGTGGCATTACAAAATTACCTTGCACTTTATTGGATTAACGAGCAGCACGTGTTTTCTTATCTGGACCTATCAGAGCGCGAGTAACTCTGCGAAATCCACGAAGCATCACGAAGGTAGCAACGTGACGAAGGGATGCGAATTATTAGCGGTAAAATATAGATTCAAATTTTGCGTAAGAAGCCAGTGATAAAAAGTATATAAGATAGAGAAGGGAGAGATGACGACATTGAGAAGAAAAAAAAAGGAATAAAACAAGAATTAAAACCGAGTCACGTTTATCGCCGGAAACTAGTAGCAAGTAGAGAACGATATATACAATCAATTATCTCATTAGTGCTAATTGTAATTGAATAAAGTATTACACTTTCCACTCTTATTATAGTGCTAAAAAAAAATTCGTTCGAATTCTTATTTTCTCTAAAGTCTATCTTCGCTTTTTCACGTTTTACATGTGCCATATATACTGTACACGCAATGGAATGAATACGTCTTTGTTTCTTTGTTTTTTTTTTTAATTTTTCACACAAAATAGTTTGTAGCGAAATTCGCAAATATTTCTCGACGAAAGTCCAGCCGTGACTAGCATTGCTGTGAACAACGGCGGCCCTTTACATAGAGCCAGCCATACGCCATAAGCATGTAGTATCAAGCATAAGTGTTTCGTAGCCTGGACTCACGCCATGTCAGACACTCGTGAATATTTAATGTCTGTCCGTCATTCACTTCACTCATATACAGCCAACGAGGAGGACCGACATCGTGTTGATAGCGTACGTAGCGCGTGTACAGCGCAAGAGATAGAAATAAAATAGAGACGCACAGGATATACTCGATAGCAACGGCAATCGAGAGTTCGAGATTTTAATAAATAAACTTAAATAAATAGACCAACCAATAACTGACAGAAGGATTATCGCACGGCCCTGAACGATCAGCAATTGCTGTGTCGTGACAATTATTGCAAGTACATTAAAGCTGTATCGATGCAAACATCGCGTGCCGCCATGATTCTCTAGAAAAAATAGCGGACTATATTAATTTTGTGGAAAAATAAAATAAAAAAAAAATAATTTGAAAATAAATATAGATTATTTTTAATTGACAAGTCTGATAATTAAAAAATATACTGTTTCGTGTACTATTCAATGTTCGCGACTCGTTCATTCTTAATTAATTGTATATGCATGGGGGGTTTCACGAGATGTAATATCTTCTTATCAATTTAATTAAATCGTTAACTCGCATCATTGATCAGAAATTCAGGTATACCGGCATGATTTTTTATATCGTAGTTTCAAATAGCAATAAGATATTGATCGTTAATAAAAATTTAAGTTTTTATCACCTTGATGGTACAACGCTTGGTAACGACTAGGATCCATACTTTGAGTATTTGAAAGCGTATGATTTAATGTGTCACTGAAGACAATCTATCGATGACTTCTAGAAGACTCAACGGTATCAAAAGGTCATGGGTGAATCATTGATAAAATGGATATCCACGAGCGCTATCAATTGTCAATCAAAGTGGCATGGAATTTCAAAGTTGACAAGTGCTACGGGACACATGTCATACGAGAAAGATGACAATACCATTGAAGATTAGAAACGAAGACACTTATATTGACAATAACCACCCTTTTTTCCAATAATGCCTTTAGCTACAGACTAATGACACGTTCACGTCATAACGAATGTTACTTTCGCAGCTACCACGTGTTTATGGAAATCCACGAGCGCCCTTTTTTGCTTTAATCTCGATCGAACGTCATTGCGGTATGAGAATCGAGGTCTGCAGGTGGTTGAAATAGATTTAAAAAAAAGCACCGGGAATGCAAAAAAAATCTCTTCAGGCATTCCGAGCAATAACGCCAAGGGAATTTCTCTGGACATTTTCTGCAGAGATAATCGCCGTGTATTTCCATATATACGTGTCGCTCGTGCTGCAATTCTCTATTGGGTTCAGCAGCGGTACGCGTGTTCTACTATATAGAGCCCAATCATTTTTAATTTGATTTTTTTTTATTCGAATACTCTTATCACAGGGAAATCAATTTTACAGACGGATATGTCCTTTGAGTTTATTTTTTATCTTTTCGATTCACTCTGTATTAATCTACTGCATCGCGGACATCAATTTCAAACGCACGAGTATGCCTGAACGACCATGCGGCTAATATAGAGCTGCGATTTTAATAGGATAAGGTTAGATGGATCGTCGACGGGATATCAATTGAATAGGTAGAATTACGGTTGAGGTTCAAAGCGACGAATGAAATCGAGAAATAAAAGCGACTGGCAGGAATGTCTTATTTTTCTTACCTCTTCGTTTCTTCCGAAAGGTTTATTGAAAGAACAAATATTAACTACAACGTGACGTGTTTAGATCCGGTGAGGCGCAATATTTTGCAAGGAATGATTTTTCTAGCTATTTTTAAGAGAGCTTGAAAAGCCACCGGAAACTGGTCTTTTTGTTTGACACTCCGGGTACTGTTTACGGATCATTCATAGCAATTGTTCCGGTCGGCTGTGAGCTACAAAGGCGATTCAACGTTTAACCGAACAGAGAAAATAATGTCGGTTCCCCATGTGACGTGACGCGATGCTAAATTAAGAGAAGTGAAATTTGTTAAAGGTACATTGGGCCGTTCGTTGCCATCAATTTTCAAATCTGCTAAGATAATTTCACTCACGAAAAGTACCGAGGCACAATTAAATTTTAAATAATATAATTGGTTCAATTAAATAAAACTTCTGATTACTTCGAAAACTGTCAATGGCACCGAAATAAAATTCTTACGTTCGTACTATTAAAGTCACCTACATCAGATTACTAATCAGTCAGAGTCACTCAATCACACATATTCAATTAGCTAAGAAATCTCGGTTTAATTATTTGTAACTACGAATAAGTAACAAAAAACAGTTTTGTAGTAAATAAACTAATACTCTGCAGGGTAGACGTTCCATTAAAGAATAAAATGTGCAAAGTGAGCTTCCTGTCCATCGATCTTGGTAACAGAAGACGTAAGGACCGCTTCCAGCATTTGCTATTGTTAGCTGACCCCATACGTGGCAGTAACGACACAAGGGACAAATATAGCAACGCCATCGAGGATCATCCCATAATGGACATCGCCTGGTATAGAACAAGACCAAAAGAAACTTATCCCACCAGGATCAAAAATTGGTCCAGCACGACGTACAGGATTTGAGTAATAATCGATGGAGCAGAGATTCCTCTTAGGTATCAGTGATTAACAAAGGCTGAGTAGACGCACGGAAACCGAATATTTAAAGGACGCTGAGGACAGCCACTTCCGCCGAAGGAACAAGGTTCCTGCGGCTGACCAAGTGAAGAGTTCCGGTACGATGCAGCTGCGTCTATACCCTCTGATGCTCACATATATGCTCGCCATTTTCTTCGGTAGCTGATATCCAATATACCTGTAGCTATACGATCCATATCAATTTGCCATAGATGATTTAAGCTCCGAGATACAGAGTCTCCCGTGAACTCTGATCCTTGAGACCCTCGCACGAGTACAAGACACTCAGTTGGATGAAACGTAGACTAAACGTCTACCGCACCTGCGAGAAAATTGGATCGATAAAAATTAGACGCATCCTTTTCAATCACTAATTCATCCTGGCAACCAATCATTAATGTGTATCTTGGGCTGGGTCTGTGAAGTGATAAACGAGGGATACCGGCTTTTGGTGTTCCTTCTTTTATTTTCTTTCTACTCCTTTTCCCTTGCTCCTATACGAGTAGCCCATTCGCTCTCCATTACTTTTCCGCTCTATAGACAGAGAAAAAGCCCCAAGGACTTGCTTTCCCGTCAGACATTATTCTCGTATTTCGCTCGCCTTTCAGGCTCATCCTTTGGTCCATGAAAATATCTTCCATACAGTTCGACATAATTTAGTTCGATTTTCCAAGGATCTGCCCCGTCAGTGCGTACGTGAAGCGATATCTTCCTCTTAAGGAATATCGACGAGTCTTTCAACGACTTCGAAGAAGCAGTCCTCTGGCATCAAATATTTATTAGTGAATCGTCAAGACGTATATTAAAATTTCGATTCATGAAGAAGGTTCGTATCACAATTTACCCCATATAGCTATAGACTATTAATGAATGGCTTTGACAGCTATGATACTTCTCAACTATAATATTTTCAGTATTTACCAAAGAAAATAACAAACGTCCTTGTCTCTTAAGACAATCCCCTTAGCGTTAATGTTGTGAAAGTGCCATTGTACAGACACCATATAATGACCACTAGTTAAAGACTGTACCTTCGTTTGGTTATTAAATATTCACAACTGGCAATTCCTTCCGAAACCAAATACATTAAAAAAAACTCGAAAAGCTCACTTTATTATTAAAACCGTATAAGCCAATGACGGAGAATCGTTTCAATGGAACCTCAATATCAAAAAGAAAGAAAAACACCCAAACCACGTTTCCTTTCTTCCCAGAACTTTCACAAGCAACTACAGTCAGGTTTATTTATATATAGTACATATTTTTTCCCCAGACTCTCGAACCCCGTTGAAACTTCCTTTGATGTACAGCCACTGAAAAATATACTTTATCTCACGAAAAGCCAAATCCAACCGAACGATCTTACTCGCAAACAAAACAATTATAACTATATGAAGTATTTCAAAGAGTATCAAATTGTTATTTTCACGTATAACAGACGTTATCGTTAAAAGTCTCTTCAGTGGCCCATTTGCAAATTCACCCTAAGTCTAGTACAAGCGTAGAAACACGAAGTCTCTTGAAGTGGCTGCCAGCATTGACTACGTTCCTCGTTTTCTTTTTTTTTCCTTTTTCCCCTCTTTCATTCATACCCAGCGAAGACGTACAAGATATACAAAGGAGCCTTGGGCGAGGGTGTAGTCTGGTCAGGGTCTGAAAAGGGACCTCAGACGCCGAATTACATATCCTAGGCTACGTAGAAGTACACAAGCTATATCTACGTGATCCGAGAAGCCAAGAGGTAGCCGAAGGGTCGCGATCAAGAGAAAGGGAAAACCTACGCTGCCAGAAATAGCACACCTTCTTCAACGCGTGTTAGACCTTCTGCACGCGGGTTGCAGCGTTCAACTCACATGCACTGTCAATTTTCAGAATATAAGCTGCCATAGCCAGTTATATCAACAGGGACTGGTGCAGTAAGCCTTTCCCCTATGGTACGTGGTGCTGGTATAGAAATAACGTAGTTGTCGGGGACGCAAAAAAACGGGGGTGAATAAAGAAGGTTGTAGTGTGAGAAATAAAAATAGAACCCCCACCCCTGACGAAGTTATGAACATAAATATATATCGATATACCCACACGTCTCCTTGATACATGCACTTTTTATTCTGATAATTTCAGCTGGTTTGATCGCCAATACCGTTTTTGCAGGCGCACGTTATCGAGGCAGATATCGAACTTGTTCATGGGCAGATATCGTAATACCGCGGAGTACAGTTTCGTAACGAGTCTTGTTATTGATCTGCGAAATAAACTTAATAATGATCTAATACGGAATACTAATAGTATCTTCATAGAAAGATACTAAAGAGAAAATCGTTTACGGTTTTGAAAATCTTATCAGGATCTGTATTCGTGTT